>PVJA010048355.1:0-14268 GCA_004027025.1 Myocastor coypus | reverse complement strand
CACTGATCCTCCTGCCTCAGCCTCCCGAGTGCTGGGATTACAGGCGTGCACCACCACGCCCAGCAACAAATATATTTTTGAGTACTACTATTGGTGTATATAGAATGCTTTACTTATATTTTTATTACTGTATTTCACAACACCTTGTAGTATATCATCGTTACAAACAGTATCCAACATTGAATTATAATGTTGGCTTTCCATCCAATGAGTTTCAAGCCCAGCAAAATCTAATAGTATTTTCTGACCTGGTTTTACCATTGGCTTGTTCCTCTGTGTATGACCCTGGTACAGTATTTTGCCTAGTCACACATTTGTCTACATTAATGTCACCTTCCTCGTCTACATCCGGGTCTTCATTCTCCGCTTCTCTGTCTGTCGTATCTTGCTCCTTCTCACTGTCACAACTCCTCAAGCTTACCCGGTCCAAGTCGTCCCTAGTAGCGAAGCCACCTGATGACTCACTTTTAACCTCCTCCCAGAGTTGTAAGAGCGGGTTTTCATGCAATACCATACAAAATGGGCTAATTCTACAAAAAAAAAGAAGATGCTTTAAAAAGCAAATTATAAAAACGTAAAAATGTGAGATGGTGCATAAGGTGGATAAAACTGACTTGTTGGCACTTTGACACGTGTACATGCCTGCGTCTTGCCATTTGCCTACCAAGTGGGTGAACATAAAGACTGTTTCCTGTGTTCTCCTAGCCCAGTTCATGAAATGCACAGCTGCATACTATTGTGCTAAACTAAATATGTTCATTAGAAACGTATGGTGCAGATGTCTGCTATCCAGTCTGAGGAATTGAGGGGA
Organism: Myocastor coypus; assembly: GCA_004027025.1. Classification (NCBI taxonomy): domain Eukaryota; kingdom Metazoa; phylum Chordata; class Mammalia; order Rodentia; family Myocastoridae; genus Myocastor; species Myocastor coypus. Next base: position 13,457 of record PVJA010048355.1, on the reverse strand, counting down.
TTCTGTGAGTCTTTTGATGGAATACTCGGGCACTCTCCGTAGTGAATGACATAGTTTGCAAATAACAATTGCTTAACTTCTTCCTTCTCTATACATGTTCCTTTTAGGTTTTAGATGTAGGTTTTTTGTTTGTTTTATTTTATGTGTTTGGTACAGGGTCTTACTATGTAGCTCAGACTCATAGTGATCTTCCTGTTTTCAGCCTCCCCAGGGCTGGGATTACAGGTGTGCACCAACCAACATGCTTGAACTCAACTGGATCAGCGCCCCAGGGAGTGGGACTGGCACAGCATGTGGTGCTGGGGACTAAACCCCAGTCCCTGCGCTTGCCTAAGGAGGTGCTTGGTCTGCTGAGCTATCTCATCCGCCCTTCCTTTTATGTCTTTGACTGTTTTGGCTGTTTTGCGCGCTGTGTGAAACAGAAGTGACAGTGAAATCCCTGCCTTATTCTTGATTCTAGAGGACGAACTATCAGCTTTTCTCTATTTAATATGACTTTGGCTATTGGTTTGTCATTAATCGCTTTTATCAGATTGAGATCATCTATTTTCTTTAGTTATTTTTGTTTTTATCGTGAATTGATGTTGGATTTTTCTTCGTTTATTGATATGATCTTGTGATTTTTGTCCTGTTTATGTGCTATATCACCTTTCTGTATATTGAACCATCCCTGGAACCCTGGGATGAAACTAGCTTGTTCCTGAGATTGATTCTTTCAATGATTTGTTGCATTTATGTCAATATCTTTTTTTGAAAATATTTTAATTTTATTTATTTATTTATTTTTCTTGTTTCAGAACCTTTGCTTATTCACTCATTTTTTTTATGGCCAGCTCAGCCTGCCCTAAGGGCAGGGCTGGCGCAGCATGTGGTGCCGGGGATCGAACTGCAGTCTCTGAAGCCGCCCAAGCTTTCCCAAGCAGGTGCTTTAGACCACTGAGCCATCCCTCTGGGCCTATGTCAATATCTTATTAATAAAAATTATTAAGAAATTTTGCACTAATGTCCAGTAAGGAGATTGGCCTATAATTTGCTTTTTTCAGCTGGACCTTTTTCTGACTTGGGATCAGAGCTGGTGCTGGTTTCCAGAAACTATTTTGGAAGCTTTCCTTCAAATTTCATTGAAGAGTTTCAGGATTATTGGTGTTCTAACATCCTTAAAAGTCTTATGGAATTCAACAGTGAATCCATCAGGTACAGGTTTTTCTTACATTTCTTTTTATCACTGCCTCAAGTTCATTACTTATTATTGGGCTATTCAGAATTTTGTGTCTTCTTAGTTTAATTTTGCCAATGCACATGAGTCTAGAAATTGGTTGTTCTGTTAAAGGTTTTGTATTTTAAAAAAAGATTCTGCATTTTGTTGGAATACGATTTTATATGGTAGTTCCGATCTTCTGAATGAACTTTGATGGCATCTGCTGTGATTTTTCCTTTTTCATTTCTAATTGCATTGATGTGAGTCTTCCGCTTTTGGTAATTTGGGCTAATAGTTTACCTATTCTTTTGGTTACTTTGGCTATGGATTTGTCTACTCTTTCAAAGAACTGGCTGCAGAATTCAGGTAATTTGGGGGCCACACTTCATTTTTCTCACTCCAGTCTGATTTCTTTCATTGAATTTGATTTGGTTTGGAATTGCTGTTGGTTTTTATTATTATTATTATTATTATTATTATTATTATTATCTCAAGTTTCATCTTCAAGTTATTTATTCAAGTTTTCTGTTTTTATATTGTGAACTCTCATTGCAGTCAACTTCTTTCTTGTGACCTGTAGGTTCTGGTGAGCTGTACTGGCATTGTTGTTTGCTTCCAGAAATTGGCTCATTTCTTCCTTGATTTCGTCTATGACTCACTGGGTGTTCAGGAGTGGGTTATTAAGTTTCTAGTTGTTTATAGACTTCCTGTGGGTTCTTCTGCGATTGTTTTCTAGGTTCAGCACACAGTAGTCTGGTAGTGCATGATGAGTGTTAGAGGGTGTAGCTTTCTGCAGTGTTTGAAGAGAGGTGATAGGGAGAAAGGGCTGTTGTACGCAGATTTTGATGATTTGTATTTATTTAAGCAGGTTTTGTGGAATAGTGTGTGGTCCATTTTGGACAAAGTTCCATAAGCTACTGAGAAGGATGTGTATTGTGTTGTAATAGGGTAGAGCATTAAGTATATGTGTTCAAGGTTATGTTTCTGATCTGATATTTCTTTATTTTAGTGTGTGTGTGTGTGGTGTGTGTATGTGTGTGTGTGTGAGAGAGAGAGACAGACAGAGACAGAGAGAGGGAGAGAGAGAAGGTGGGGTGTTAAAATTACCCACTATGACTTTGTTAAAGTTTATTTGATCTTTTATGCATAGTAGTATTTGCTTTATGATAATAGATGCCCCAGTATTTCAGTGCATATACATTTACTAATGTTATCATTTTTTTATTGGATTATTTCCTTTACTATATTCAGTGAACTTCTTTGCATGTCCCAATCAGTTTCTGATTGAAATGTACTGTCTAGAACACTCTAAGTATTTTCTGGAGTACTTGTTTGGTGTTAATGTAACTCTTAAATTACTGTTTTTTCTCACAGAATTCTCACTTCTTCTTTTTCTTTTTCTTTTTTCCTTTTCCTCTTCCTCTTCTTCTTCTTCTTCTTCTTCTTCTTCTTCTTCTTCTTCTTCTTCTTCTTCTTCTTCTTCTTCTTCTTCTTCTTCTTCTTCTTCTTCTTCTTCTTCTTCTCCTTCTCCTCCTCCTCCTCCTCCTCCTTCTTCTTCTTCTTCCTCCTCCTCCACCTCTTCCTCCTCCTCTTCCTCTTCTTCCTCTTCCTCCTCCTCTTCTTCTTCTTTTTGTGGTACTGGGGACTGAACCCAGGGCCTTGTGCTTGGCAGGCAGGTACATATACCACTGAGCCAACTCCCTGGCCCTGCTCACATTTCTTTCTTTTTTTTTTTTTTTTTAATTATCAGAACATATTTATTGAGGGAAAGAAAACTCCTCTCTGAGAGAGGGATCAGAGGGGGTCACAAGTGGGCGTTTTCCCTATCCCCGCTCCATTTCTTAATCTACAGTGCCTTCTTGGTTTGTGAACTTAATTCTTTGCATGATTCTTGTTGCAAACCAAATTAGTTGCAAGCTAATCACTACAGATTCTCCTGGCCTTTTGAGTTTGTGTAGAGAAGTCTATCGTAATTGTAAGCAGTTTACAAATGAGGTTTTGGTTTTTCCTGGCAGCTATTAAGATTCTTTTTGTTTGACATTAACAATTTTGCTGTAAAAGGCTCAAGTCAACAGCTTCCAACATTGCTAGTTCTGCGGATAACCCACTGCAATTATGGACTATTGGAATATATCTACAGCTACTTTCTCTTAGTTCAATGAGAAGAAAGATTTGTACTAATAGTGTTTAGAAAAGGTATCACGTGTGCCTCTTGTAGTCTGAACAACTACTATGAAGACAACAAGATGCAATGTATTAATTATTTTAACTGTCCCACTAACCTGTTTTGAACCTGTCTCATTGTTATTTCTTTTTTTTTTTTTTTTTAAGATTTATTTTATTTTATTTATTTATTTATTTTTGTTCCCGAACTTTTGTTTATTTTTATGGCCGGCTCAGCCCACCCCGAGGGCAGGGCTGGCACAGCATGTGGTGCCGGGGATCGAACCGAGGTCCCTGAAGCCACCCAAACTTTCCCAAGCAAGCACTTTAGACCACTGAGCCATCCCGCCGGGCCCCTCATTGTTATTTCTTTCTCATTAAAATTAATAAAAAAATTTTTAAAAAGAATTTTGACTATAGCTTTTTACCAAGATGGTGAGGAAGGCAAAGCTTTTTCCCTTCCAGAGCTGAAGCCAAAACAAAAGATTTGAAGGCCAAGAAGGCCGTGCTGGAAGGCATCCACAGCAACAAAAGAAGATACAGACATCACTCATCTTCTTCCATCCCAAGACACTGAGGCTCTGTAAGCAGCCCGGATACCCCTGGAAGAGTGCTCCCAGGAGAAGCGAGCTTGACCACTCCGCCATCATCAAGTTCTCTTGACCACAGAGTCAGCCATGCAAAAGATCAAGGACAGCAACACACTCGCGTTCACTGTGGGTGTCAAAGCCACTAAGTCCCAAATCAAACAAGCTGTAAAGAAGCTCTATGACATCGATGTTGCCAAGGTCAGGCCTGATGGAGAGAAGAAGGCATATGCTCGACTGGCTCTCAGTTATGATGCACTGGATGTTGCCAACAAAATTGGGGTCTTCTAAACTGAGTCCAGCTGGCTAATTCTAAATATATACCTTTCTCCCAGTAAAGAAAGAAAAACAGAATTTAGGCTACAATGTTTCATGGGAACTTCTTTTTTCTTTGTTGATGTTCTGTAAGCTTTGCTTGCCTATATGTTGAAATCTTTTCTCACACTTTGAAGGTTTTCTGTTATGATTCCTATAAACAGTTTTTAAACTCCATGCGTGTGCCCTTTTGGTTTCCAGCTCCTGTTACCCTTAGCATGGGCACTGACTCCCCTTGCTCACAGTGAGCTCTGGAGCAGATGTGGCAAGGGGTCCGTGCCCCCCAGTGTTTGATGGGAGGAGGTGGGGACAAGGAGCTGCCCGCGTTTGCAGCCTCTGTGGTATTCTTTCATTCCCTCGGGGGCTTTGGGATTTTTCTTGAAAAATGGAGGAGAGAGGATGAGGCCAGTACGCACCAGTTTGGTGGCACCGTTCTCCCTTTCCCAGCACCCATACATTTGGATGGATGTACATGTATGATCTTTCTGATTGATTTTCTGTTTCAAGCTGTAAGTTCTTCCTCCATGTACGATTGCCTGTACTTTCAGTAAATCTTCCCTCTCACTGATGTGGTTCCTCCTCAAGGCCGCCTGCCATGCTGGATCTCCTTACGACATTAAATATTAAGGGAAATCTACTTTGTATGGGACATGGTGGGTGGCACAAACTGCCAGGGGTGATTTAGAGGATGAAAGGCAAGAATAGCATGGTGTTTTCTACAAGTGGATGATGGATTCTTACGCTGGACCCAGACCTACTAAAGCAGGACTCAATGGGATAGGACCAAGAAATGTATATATTTCAGTTATTTGCAGCTCCTTGTGGTTAACAGGCTAATTTTGAAAGCTACTGGCCAACGGTAAGTGTTGCTGCCCTCCTATAGACTCATGGGATAAAGGAAACCAGACCTCTAAAAGTTGAAGAGTCTACAAGAATGGCACTCTGAAAGGTTAAATGAACTCACAGCCTTCTTTATACCCATGGAGCTCTCCAGGTCTGGTCTGAGAACAGCCCTCCCAGCTACATTCAAAACTGATACCCAAGTCTAAATAATCACGTCACTTAAAAGCCAAACATCTGCAAAAAACAGATGCTAACAGAAGCACAAGCGTCCATTTCTATAAGGCTCAGGCGCGCACTGCTAAGGTGAATAGCCAGGCCTCTGTTGATCCATCCATAACTGCTGACTCCAGCCACAACTGTGGGCTCACTGGGATGAGAATGAAATTTTGAGGGCATCCAGTTCCCTTTGTCTCATGTCCCCTCATTGGACCTATCATCCTGTGCCAAAAGGCCCAATCCCATCCATGGGCTACAACCCCACAGTTTCTGGCTTGGGCAAACTTGGGGGGCCCTTGGCTACTTCTCTGGGTCTGTAACACAGTAAGACTAAGTTCTGCGTTATCTGCCTATGTTAACCAGGGCAGCAATTCTCAACCTGTGGGTCGCAACCCCAGCAGGGGTCGAATGACCAAAACACAGGGGTCGCCTAAAGCCATCAGAAAATACATATTTAAACCTATATTCTGCCATGGTGAAATGTTATTTATTGGAATTAGTAATATTTCTCAACATATAATTAAATATTGTTTTTGTGATTAATTACCATGTTTACATTATGTTTGATTTGTAGCAATGAGAATACATAATGCATATCAGGTATTTACATTCCGAATCATAACTGTAGCAAAAATTACAGTTTTGAAGTAGCCACCAAAATTGTTTTTTGGTTTGGGGTCACTGCAACATGAGGAACTGTATTGCGGGGTCACGGCATTAGAAAGGTTGTGAACCACTGAACTAGGATGTAAATCAGAAAAAGCAAATATAAGTTCTTCTATTACAAGAAAAAAGTGAGATTTCTAGAGATTCATTTCTTCCCTTCTCTGACACTATGTCACGTGTTTATTTTCTGTACTTTTGCAATAATTTATATTCTCTGGACTCAGTGTTATTACATTCTTAGCTTAATTCCATACAGGAGGACCACCTGCTGTGTTAACACTCGTGTTTATCATTCATCAGCCAGAGGAAAGCATTTCACTGTATGACACAATTTAAAGAACAATTGGGAGCTAGTGAGAGAGCTAAGCGGTCTGAAGTACCTGCTTAGGCAATCACAGGGACTGAGGTTCAATCCCCAGCACCACACGCTGCACCAGCCCCACCCCCAGGGCAGGTTGAGCCGTCCATAACATAAATAAATAAAATTAAAAAAAAAGAATAATTGATTTTCTTTGACAGAAATAGCCAGTTTTGGAGAAGGTAGTTCAGTGGAATAAGCGCTTACCTGGCAAGTGCAAGGTTCTGAGTTCAATCCCTAGTATAGAAAGAAAGAAAGAAAGAAAGAAAGAAAGAGAGGAGAGACAGAAAGAGAGAGAGAGAGAGAAGAAACAGATACTTTATTTTTTTATTTTTATTTTTTTAGAATTTTTTATTTTATTTATTATTATTTTTTTTCTTGTTTCAGAACCGTTGTTTGCTTATTCACTCATTTTCATGGCTGGCTCAGCCCGCCCTGAGGGCAGGGCTGGTGCAGCATGTGGTGCCGGGGATCGAACCGCGGTCCCTGAAGCCACCCAAGCTTCCCCAAGAAGGTGCTTTAGACCACTGAGCCATCCCGCCAGGCCCCCAGATACTTTATTTTTTGTGGGTTTTTTTCCAGGTATATTAATGACAAGATAATATGGTAATCGTTTTTTCTTTTAACTTTTTTTGTTTTTTTAAGTATTTAGTACAGGGTCCATAGGGTCTCATTACACAGATCACACTCATCTCATGGTGCTGGCGCTCCTCCTGTTTTTAGCCTTCCAAGTGCTGGGACTATAGACACATGCCATCATGCCCAGTCTCAATCACCATCTCAGGGGGGGAGGGGGGGGCAGGGCCAGAATAGCAAGCTGGGCATCAAACCCTGGTCTCCGTATCTGCCTAAGCAGATGCTTGAATCACTGAGCTATCTGAGCTAACTGTAATCTTTTTAAACACTTTATAATTTACGAAAGGCTTTGCTAGTGTAGTCTTACATTTTTGAATCTTGAGAACTGTTATTTTACTCGGTTTCACTTTGGTAACCAAAAATAAAAACAAAAAGAGCAGCATTAAGGAATTATTTGCCCATATATCTACAGACATCAACTGCTGAGAAGGGATCGTTACCTCCAATGTGCTAATCAATAAACTACGCCCATGACGCCAAGTTCAATATTTTCATTAAAAAGGTGATTTGATCACATAGTATGTGTAACAAAGAAATAATACCCATTTTAAACTTTTCTCTTTTATTCTACAATTAAATGTGACAGTTACTTTGCTACCTTATTTTATTTCATGTATTTAGTACAGGGTCTCACTATGCAGCTTGGACTTGTACTGATCCTCCTGTTTTCAGCTTCCCCAGCACTGAGATTACAGGTGTGTGCCACCATGCTAGGTCTCGGTGGCTGGCTCAGTGCACCTGGAGGTGGGCCAGCATGTCACGTGGTCCTGGTGATCAAGCCCTGGTCCCTGCCCTTGCTAAGCAAGTGCTTAGTCCACTGAGCTATCTCACCAACCCTGTGATAGTTACTTTACAAAAGGTTTTATTTTGAGCCAGATCAAAGAAGTAACTTATTGAAGCCCAAGCTAAGAAAGAATGTTTTATCACCAACTTTAATAGCCTATACCCTCTGTATCCACACAGAAGTATAAGTCATTGATTTCAACAATGCTTTCTCAACAAGTAGTTTGAAAAAGTAAACTACAGGATTTAACACAAAGACCAAGTTGCAAAGTTTCTCTCATGAGTAGTGAAAGGAACTGGGAGCTTGATGTAAAAACTTCAGCCACAATTACAACAGTAACAAGAAAATTCCCACTGCATTCCACAGGGTGAGATGCAGCCACTATAATAATTATACAGTGTGTTTTAATTATAATCTCAAATCGCTAAATAAATACTCCAACATCTTCCCTGAGAGGCAGGGTAAATACTGTGATCCTTGTTTTGTCTCTGAGGAAATATAAATGTGGAGCGATTCCATGGCCGTCTTGTGAGTCAGCCATGGTAAACTGAGATTAACACCCACAGCTCTGACGCTGTTAGTCCCAGATCTTTCCTCTTTTGTTTTAGTTTTGGTGCTAAGGCACTGTTATTTATGGTTCATAGTTACCATCTTTGACTGAAAGTTTTTGCTAAGATTTTCCACCCCATTTTACGTACAGCTCATTTTTACCAATTGAAAGAACACGAAAGACTAACTCTAGACTATTGGTATGGTTTTCTAAACAGATGTCCATTTAATAATAGGCATGGAGAAAAATAAAATGATGATAGAAGGGCTGTAGAGAAAATAATGGGATTTATAGATGTATAAAACATGAATGCATGCGTGTGTGTGTCTATGCCCTTATCCACCGAAAACATACATGTATTCTGTAAGTAGCCAGTAAAGTCCTTCAGAATGCACTTACTATTTTGAACTAAAATTATTGAGGATTGAAATGGAAGCACCCAAATACAGTTGTGGGTGTAAACTAGACAAGAACTAGCAGCCATCTTTGCTTGAGCTAGATACCACTGGAAGGCAGTTTTGGGTTTGGCTCAACTTGTCTCGCTGCTTTAGCACCAGCCAACTTTCCGTTAATGACCCCTCATGAGATAAGGCAGCACTATATGTTTTAGAAGTACAAGTTTTAGAGTTTGAGAACTCGTGTCTAAGGCCCAGCTGTGCCATAAAACCTCGGGGAAAATCCTTGATTCCCAATTTCCCTCACATGTAAGATGAAGTGGGTTAAGCATATAGCAAGGTTTGTCCAGCTAAAAAAAAAAAATTACACCAAAATTTTGCTCTGGGTGCTCTGGGGAGAGAGAAGAGGGCAGTTTGAGGTGAGATCATACCATGCTCGAAGCCCAGCACTCAAACGATTGTCCCACCTCTGCCTCCCAAGTAGCTGGATTTACAGGTGCATGACACTGTGCCTGAACATGCAATATCTCTTACTGATGTGTATCCCGGTTTACTCTGGGGGCCATTGGACCCCATCCCTTACCCCAACTGCCCTACTCTTTACCTTGTAACTACTCTTAACCTAATGTGCTGTGAAGGTCAAATAAGGTGATATACAGGATTGGTTAATTGCTTGCTTGCTTGCTTGCTTGCTTGCTTGATTGATTGATTGATTTCAGGGCTGGAGAACTGAGCCCAGGGTCTCAGGCTCCTGAATCCTAGGCAGATGTTTACCCTTGAGCTATTCCCATGGCTCATGCAAGCAATTCTTTATAAACCTAAATGTATGTGTGCTTGGGTAGAAGGTATGACAGAGGGAATGATGTAAATTACATATTTGTTGTTACCAAGGTGAAACGATACAAGTACATCTAAACTGGAAGGGATGTGAATCAGGCCCATAATGGCCAAACAGCAAGCAATCACCAGATTCTTGTGGCTTCTATGATGGAACATGCATGGCAGTTAAATCAGAATGCAAGTTAGTTGGGTAATTTTTATTGAGACAACTATTTATGTATCATTATGAGGTCCATTATGGCATTCGATTGTAATGTGTAATGATAAAATCATAGTAATAAACATTCACTGGAATATTTATAACCCTATGGTGCATTTTCTAGGTCCAGAAGATAAGATTCCTTTAGTATTCAACACCCCACTAAGCCTTGTATAAAATCTTTAACAATACAACAGAAAGTAATATTCTTACACATCTGCCTATCCCCCTAGGAGTTCCTTCTCAGAGAGCTTCTGCCTTCAACTATCAGTGGAGAAAATTTAGCTCTATATGACATTTCTTCGCCTTGCATTTTTTCAAGGTATAAAAAGGTTGGTCCAGGATACAGCTCAGCAGTGTAAGCACCTGCCTGGAAAGCTCCAAGTCCTGAGTTCTATCCCTGGAACTAAAAGAAAAAAAAAAAAAAAGTTTCAAGCTCATAGGAAAAAAATACAAATATGAAAAATCAGTGAACACTGGTGACAAACGGGGAGTTGAGTAGGCTTTGTCCCAGGTACTGCTCTAAGCATAGTTCTTTTAACGAGTTCACTAGGTTACAGGAACTAGAAACAAGAGAGTGCAAATCTTTTTCAAACACCATTATATCCCCACCTCCTGACCTTGTCTAAAAGCACAGCTGGACAACAACAAAAATTAATAAATATATTTTTAAAAAGAAACTGTTACGGTTTATGTTGAGAGGTTCCTTCAAAGCCTCAAGTGACCAAAGGGGTGGGCCTTTCAAAAGTGGCTCAACCTACAGTTTGTGATTGGTGCTTTGCCTAGCACTGGGGTTCGTGGCGTGAGGGCTGCACCTGCCCTGCATAAGAGATCAGGGAGGGAAAGAGTCTTGCTCTCTCTGTTCCCCTTGTGCTCTTGTTGCTTTGGCTGTCTTCTGCTGCCATGGATTGCAGCTCCTGTGTCCTGGGCCACTCTGCCTTGGAGTCCGCCGATTACAGACTGAAATCTCTACAAACTGTGAGCTAAAAAATCCTTCCCTTCCTTAATTTGGGGAATCGGGTAGTTTGTCTCAGCAATGAGGCCAGGTAGCTAAGACAGAATTAAATATGGAAGGTTCTCCAGAAATGGTGGAGCAGAAAGCCCCAGAACCTGTTTCTTCACCTCAACAATAACTGGGAGGGCATAATCTGTCTGATACAACTGTTCTGGACCCGGAGTCTAGTAAAGGTTTACAACTTCCAGGAGAGTCTTGAAAGATACACTGTGATCGATTTGGTTAATTTCAGCTTTGAGTATAGTAGTAGTTACCTGTCTGCTACTGCCAGTTGCAGGGCAGACTGCATGTATGCAGCTTGCAAGGGCCCGGGGGGGTGGGGGCAGAAAGGAACATGATGCCTCAGTGTTGTTACATCAGAGGCTGGGACGTTGGAAGACAACTGCACCTATGTGGGGAATCAGAAATGGCTGCACATGCTACTCGTGTTCCCATCACCGCTCTTCTCTTCTTCCTCTCTCTCTCTCTCTCTCTCTCTCTCTCTCTCTCTCTCTCTCTCTCGCTCTCTTTTAAATGTATTTAGTACAAGGTCTATAGGGACTACAGGGCCTCACTATGTAAATCAGACTCATAGTGATTCTCCTGTTTTCAGCCTTCTAAGTGCTGGAATTACAAGCACATGTCACCAGGCTCAGTCTCAGTTGCTGTCTTAGCGTGCCCCAGGGGCGGGGCTGGCACGGCACAGGGGACCGAACTCCAGCCACTGCACTCTGTTGAGCTATCGGGCCGGCCCTTCTCACGTCACAGCATTCTCTGCCTCGCTGCCACCATCTCTCCTGATATGTAAATGTTTTCACTAAAACTGACGTTGTTTCACTCTTTCCCTTTTTTATTGTCACTTGGTTGTTAATTTTCCTCTTTTCCCTAGTCTCTCTTACATTATTACTATTCCTTTGTCTTCCTGGTTTTTAGTGAAAGAGTGGAGAACTTTTGGAGAAGTTTTAAGTTATATGTTAACATGTCGTTGATTCTTTAGAGGTTTGTAGTACTGGTAGTTGTTCTCTCTCTTTAGTACAGCGGGAGTGAATCTAGGACTTTGATCAGGTTGCACGGGCTCGTTTAACAGGAATCACCTGCAAAGCCAAAGGCACATGACAGGAAATCGCCAGACTCGGGATCTCTACAATAGTGGCAGAGATTTGCATCTCAGCTGGCCGGCAAACATCAACATAAAATACACAAGCACAAGGGCCTGAGTTCAATCCCCCAGTTCTCAAAACAAAACAAAACAAAAACCATAAATACAAAAGAATTGCGAAGAAAGGAACTGCCACACCTGAAAAAATTTGTAATTCTCTAAAAGCCATGTGAAGTAGATAAAATCCAGCCAGAGAAAGGGTTAAAATTATGAGAGCAAAATTCACATATTCACAAGGCAAATTTAACTGTGTACAATTTCTTACAAGAAGGGCATAGCTACCGGGCCTTGGGAGAGTAGTATTATTTACAGATAACCTTGAGTGCACTATCAGTATGGGTCTTTGAGTCTAGCTAGCCAAGGCTGGGAATGATCCAAGTCACTTTTGTCTAAACCTCGTACTTAGGAAACTGAGAAACTAATTGTGAAGGATCACGCAAGATCCTTCCCCAGAGGCTGTCCCTTCCTCACTGTGTGGCAAGATGGTATTTGACTACGTACATATCTGATGAACTTTTATGAAACAATTTAATTTTTTTATAGTCATTATGTAGCTCCTTTCTCTTCAGGCTTATCCAAAGCTCAAATTTCTATAGCCACAACCTATATAGGGTTCCTTGCTGTTACAAATCCCAAGTAAGATGTTTTTAAAAACCTCAATATTTGGGGCCAGGGAAATAGCTCAGGGGCACAAGTGCCTGCCCGGCAAGTGCAAGCTCGTCAGTTCGAACCCCAGTCCTGCAAACAAAACAAAACAAACAAACAAACAAACAAAAAAACCCAAAACACCCAATAGTTAAAACAATCATTGAGTTCAAAGAAGGTACAATAAACATCTATAAAAATTAAGGAGGACAATACAGGATTGAAAGACTACATTGGTGAAGATGTAAAGGCTCAGAAAAAGAACCAAAGAGCAATCCTGGGAGTGAAAGTCTCAATAATTGTGATTGCATTAAATCTGTACAATAGTTTTGTGACTAGAACTACAACATAGGTTCTTTTTATACTTGAGCAGGGGATATCTTTCCATTGTTTGATATTCTCTTTAATCTTGTTCAGAGTACTGTACTTTTTAGTATATAGGTCTTTTATTCCTTTGTTAGATTGATTCCTATGTATTGCAGTTTTTTGGATGTCATTTTGAAGGGTGTGCTTTCCCTAATCCCTCTCTTTGTGAGTTTGTTGCTTGTGTACAGGAATGCTATTAATTTTTGAGTGTTGACTTTGTATCCAGCTACACTACTGAATTTGGTTACTGAATCAACAAGTCTCTTGATGGAGTACTTGGAATGTCCCATATTGGGTATCATGCCATCTACAAATAATTATTTCACCTCTTCCTTTCCTATTCTTATTCTTTTTATCACTTGTTTTCTTCTAATTTCTCTGGCTAGTGTATCTAGAACTATAATAAATAGTGACATTAAACATTCTTGTCTTGTTCCTCATTTTAGACCCTAAGCTTTCAGTTTTTCTCCATTTAGTATAATGTTGGCTATTGATTTTTCCTAGATTGCTTTTATCAGATTGAGGTAAAGAACATCTATTTCA
>PVJA010048354.1:0-14183 GCA_004027025.1 Myocastor coypus | reverse complement strand
TCTCTGCTCTGCACATGAAGCAACAGCCCTGCTGTGTATTGGCTGTTAAATCTGAGCTTGTTGGGCTTCACCTGGACAGCCACACAGCCTGATGAACTTGTACCTACTGCCAGGGGTTGACCAGAAGCCAGGGCTGTTTTCTCCTGTATCTCATTCCAAGTCCAGCCAGGCAACAAGGGAATCATTGATTTTTTTTTTTCAATTTTTTTCTTTTTTCCTGGCCGCAGCCAAATGAGGTCAGAAGTTAAATTAGTCCTCAGAGGAGAAAGCAGCAGCCCTCCTAGTCCCTCTTTCTGCTGATATGAGCCAGAGAGCCCTGACAGTTTCCTTTTCTGGTCTTCATTGCAGATTCAGTACAGGACAGGCTGGGAAGAGATTGTCCACCTGTGGAATCCCTGGGGCAACACGGAGTGTCGAGGGCGCTGGAGAGATGGGTATGGCTGGGGGGCCTCTGGGGAGAGCCTTCAAAGAGAGCCCCCCCAGGGGGGACCACCCTGCCCGTGAGGCAGCATCCGTCCCACCTGCTGTGGGCCTCGCTGCCAGCCTGCCCTGTCCACAGCTGGGTGTGGCTGTGGGCCCATCATAGAGCCAGTCTGCAGGCAGCTAGTGGGCACCTCCTGTGTACACTGACTAGGAACTGTGTGAGATGGGTGCTGAGAGGAATACACATGACAAAGCCTCGTGTCTGCCCTCCAGGAGGTTAGTCCACGGCTGGGAATCCATGTAACCAGGACTGACAATGAGGGCAGGGGCAGGCCAGCGACCAAGCTCCGCTTGGCAGGAGAGGTGGACAGAAGGAGCCTCAAGCCTGGCCGGGATCTTGTGGATCTTAGTACTCCCCTCACCGCGGCACCAAGGTGGAAAGCCTTTATGGCTGGGATAATTAGGAAATCTGAGGCAAAGATCCAAACAATCAGCTCAGCTCAGATTGTCAGGCCTGCCCACTGGTCTGGACACGCACACATCCAGGTACCTGCAGCGCGTGACACCTTACTCATGCTGAGACTGAGAAGAGCAAGTGGGTCCCTGACGCCCTGGGGAGCATATCCAGGCAGGCCTGGCTTGTGGTCACCTGTTTCCCACAGGAGCTGCATTGGCACTCCCCGGGTGGCACAGGACCTAAGCCCTGGGCCCACATCCCTTGCTGACGGAGTGTGGGAAGGCCGTCCTGAGACTGCTCAAGGGCAGCGGCGTGTTGCCTGCTCCTCTCAGGAGCCATGAGGCTGGCCCTTGGGGTTCTCCGAGCACCTATGCAGGTCCATGCAGTGTGTCAGGACACAGTGGCCACAGCATTGCTGCCAGAGGCAGGGTAGGGGAAGGCGAGGCTGAGCAAAGCTTCCCAGAGGAAGTACCCATTAGGGGAAAAGAGCAGTAAGAGTTAGTGGCTTGGAGAACTGGAGAAACCCAGGTGTTTTCTGGAGGAGACATCAGAATGACAACCAGGGGCGATGTGTGAGGCATCTGTAAGAAAGTGAAGACCTTCCGGTTGGCTGGAACATAAAATTCAATAGCAAGGGTGAAGTGGGGAAGTGCCCTGGCCAAGCTGGAGAGGTGGGCAGAGCCTGAGGTTTTCTTTAAGGAGGTTGAACTTTGCTCTCTCTTGATAGTAAAAGAACTGTGGACAGGATTTCATGACGTAATCCACCTTGCCTATGAGAGAGATCATTTGGATGGCAGAGTAGAGAATGCCTGGGAAAGTGGGTAGCACTGGGTGCAAGGCAGCTGGCTGGGGGGCAAAGGGGAGAAGAAGGTGACTGCAACTAGGATAGAAGAGGTAGGGTGGAGGCTGGGAGAGGGACCTGTGGGGAGAATCAGCGAGTGAAAGTGCATGAGGACTCTGGAGGTGGTGCGGTGAGAGAGCCTTCTTATCTTCTCACTGGGCAGTGGGAGGCGTTGGACAACAGGTGATGGGAGGTCACTTTGGGACTCCGTAGATGCGTGGGGTGGGTCGTAGAGCCCGAGCCTAGGAAAGAGGAGTAAACCGTGGAGAGGTGTTTGGAAGCCTTTAGCAGGACTGGGGCAGAGAAGTTGATGAGCCGAGCCCTGTGCCTAAGTAGA
The DNA here is from genome assembly GCA_004027025.1 of Myocastor coypus. Lineage (NCBI taxonomy): Eukaryota > Metazoa > Chordata > Mammalia > Rodentia > Myocastoridae > Myocastor > Myocastor coypus. The sequence goes on along the minus strand of PVJA010048354.1, from coordinate 12,125 downwards.
ATGATATTCTATTCGTCCCTAGGGACTAGCACTAACCATACAAAGACCCTCTACGGGACCACACGTGGTCGAGCTGAAACTCTGGGACAATTTTGTTTCTCGATGTGCAGGTCCCAGGAATGGCAAGAATCAGAAGACCCACGGAAAAGGCAGCTGTACCATGACAAGGAAGATGGCGAGTTCTGGTATTTGCCATTTAAAAAAAAAAAAAAAGGATGTTCTAAATCTTTATTGTCCAAACTTTCAATCATGACTTTTTTTCCTATACTTCTGTGAGGATGAAACTGAACATTGCAAAGACCTCCTTAAGGAGATGCTATTTTCTAGAGCAAAACAACCCTTAGACGGAAAATTGTATCTCTCTGGGTGAAAGAGTAATCTTGGATTTTGCCAGATATTTGGGTGATGAAAGGGAAAACTAGCACCAAAAGTTTGAGAGACAACAGCCTTTTGGCACCTGGGGGTGTCGTGCTCACACCTTCCAGATCGCCTTGATTGAGTTCTAGCTCTGCCGTCTCTGGAGTGGACGTACAAAGAGAGCCCCGGAAGCCCCACCCCCAGCCTGCCTCTGCAGTTCTGGATGGAGCATGACTTTCAGCGCTCAAAAGTCCCGCAAGCCTAGATGGCTGGCTGTCTTAAAAAAGAGATGCTCACCTGCAAGCACGCATCTTAGGGGAGGAGACAGACATTTAAAGCAATAAATTTTGCTGTAAATTTTTGTTTATTTATTTATTTATTTATTTACTGAAGTGGGAATTGAACTCAGGGCCTTGAACTTGCCAGTCAAGCACTTATTCTACTGAGCTACCTCCCCAGGCCTTATCTTACTTAAATTGAACATATATATATATATATATATATATATATATATACACATATATATATATATATATAATTAGGAGGAAAATATCACTAGTCTCTCTCTCTCTCTCTCTCTCTATATATATATATATATATATAATTAGGAGGAAAATATCACTAGTCTCTCTGCTGTCATCACAGTAGGCAGTAAGGTTTTAGGTGTGGAACATAACTTTTTTTCTTTTTTATTTAGTACATCATTGCAGGGTCTCACTATGTTGATGGGTCTCATAGTGGTTCTGCTGTTTTCAGCCTCCCAAGCACTGGGTTTACAGGCATGAGCCACCACTCCCAGTCTCAATCCCCATCTGTGTGCCCTGGGGGCAGGGACAGCACAGCATGCTGGTGATCAAACCCTGGTCCTTACATCTGCCTAAGCGAGTGCTTTATTCTGCTCAGCTATTTGGCCAACCCCACCCACACTCCTTTTTTATGAGCATCTCAACAATAGATTTGGCAGATGGGCTTCGAGAAGGGGCAGCGTAATAGCAGCACCAGGACTTAGAGACACAGAGAGAGTTACTATAGTCCCATTGGCTATGAGAAGGCTCTCAGATTACTGGCTCAGGAATGGGTCATGATAAGGCCCCTCCCAGGTATCATGAAAAACCCAGAAGGACTAAGAAAACAGAAGGTTGCTTGATGCTAAATGAGCCAAGCACACCTGATCTTTGGCTAGGTCAGTCAGTGAACAAGCTAGCTGACTCTGACAAAGTGCTGTGAAGTGACGGGAGCTCTATCTGCTCACAAGGGGACACAGTCCATGATCATTTAGTGGCTTTCATCTATGTCACTGTTTTTGACAGGATGTCATGTCAAGATTTCCAAGACAACTTCATTTCCCTGTTCATATGTAACCAAATCCCGATCACTCTGGACCATGAACTCAGGCCCCATAAAAGATGGGGGAAAATGACATTTGAGAACCAAGTGATCCGAGGACACAGTGCAGGTAGGTGTAACACTGCCCACCGTTTGGCCTGACCAGTAGCTGTCAGCGGCCTCCCTGCTCTTTAGTAAATATCCAGGGCAGTGAGAGAGCCTTGGAAAGAGCACTGGATAAAAGTCAGTACATAGCTTATACCACTGTCCTTGTCACACCCTGGTTTCATGACTCTTGGGTGTACCTGTCTCTGTCTTCATCTTCCCCAGTTGTGGGTTTAGTAATCCCTGTGGACCACTTCAGCCCACAAAGTGCCAGCCAGATGTTCGGAACAATTATACTGCCCTGTGCTGGCGGGGAGCTAGCGGCAGGGGCACACCTAAGCCTGTGAGAGGACTTCTGGGAATGACTCATGTTCACTGTGTCTTACAGAGAGCCACCTTCCTTCAGTGGACCTCTTGCATCTGCTTGGGACATTGATGAGTAAAACTGTTCTCCTTGTGGAGCTGAAACTGAGTGTGCTAGCCTATCTTTGATAAAAGAGCTTCAGAAATATTCTCCTGTGTACAAATGCATGTGTATGTACACTTGCCCCTAGGCATATACATTCCTTTGCCCATTCCACTTGCCTGGTGAGAATGGTTTGTTGAGTGACTCTCAGACCCAGGGTCATGGTTAAACTTTTCTGCTGGGTGGGTAAGTCCAAGTTAAAACAAGACCTATATAACAAAACTCATAACTGACAAGATCAGTCAAATCCCCTCAGGATTTACCTTGAAACCATGTACAGCATCTTGTACAACTGTTGTCAGTGTCAGCTATCTGGATCAGTCATGGCCATTGCTTGACCAGTTTGCTCTCTGTGAAAGCCTGAGAGAATGTTTTCTCTCTAGGTGACTCTCCTTAGACACACTATGCATCATCAATCCCTTTCCTTGGTGGCCCCATAATCTCCTTGAACAGAAAATTTCAGACACCACTGAGCTATAGGATGGTATAATACAGGTTTGCTTATGTCCTGAGTACTCACTGATGGTGAAGGCTAGGGTTAAAATATTGGCAATCCTTGCAGCTGTTATATTTCTCTATTTTTTTTTTTTTTTTTTGGAGCGGGGAGGTCTGGAAACTTAAGTTTCCAGAAGAAAAGCTTAGTGATACTATTACTCTATAACATGGCAACCTGGGCTTCACATCACTATCTTTCTGAATATTAAATGCCTTCGACTTAGCATGAAACTGGTATTTTCCATCAATCATTGATATTCTAATAAATCCCTATAAAATGTGATTAAAATACTGGTACACTTTTTTACATAGAAATTTAAAAATCTAAGCATATACAAAATTGTAGCAGGTCAATGCTATGGCATTTTTCCTTGTCTTGTACTCTCTTTAATTATCCCTTTTGGTTTTATTTCAAAACAAACATTTACTTGAGAAAGAGTATAGCAGCAACTGAAATGACATTAGAAGAAGCACACATCTAGAAGACCAGAATGAAAAGCATTCCAAGCTTGATTTTAGTCTTACATGTGGCTACTCTGAGTGTCAAAAACCTGTTGAAGATTCTTAGGACCATTTTCTGATTCATGCTGTGTACATAAATGCATGGATTTTCCCCTGCTAAGTTCCCAAACTTTTCTGCTTGCTGTCTCTTCATGGTTTCATCCTTAAGTTCTTGATTTCCATTCAGCTGTGTTATTCCTTTCCATTTTTATTTCTTCTTTTGAATTCTTAGACTAGGGAGACTATATGATATTTACAAATGTAGGTCTGGTTTATTTCACTTATGAGTATATGTTCAAGATACGTCCACTTAGATAGGAAGGCTTCTAGTTTAACATTCGTGATAGCTCAGTAATAGTCCACTGCATGAAAAGATCACATCTTAATGATTTTTGTGATGATGAATATTTTGGTTGTTTCCATGATTTGGCTGTCACAAATTGTGCAGCTATAAACCTAAGCAGATAAACATCACTATGATATGATGTTTTCAGTTCTTCTGGGAAAATTCCCAGCCTGGGGATAGCTGGATTGAATGCAATTTCCAGCTGTAGTTTTTTAAGGAGTCTCCACACTGCTTTCCATAATGGTTGCACCAGTCTGCATTCCCACCAGCAGTAGAGAAGGGTTCCTTTTTCACCACAGCCTCTCCAGCATTTGTTGCTGGTTGATTGCTTTATTTAGCTACTCTTTCTGGGGTGAGATGGTATCTAAGTGTTGTTTTGATTTGCATTTCATGGATGGCTAGCGATGAGCAGCATTTCTTCATGGATTTATAGGCTTGTTGAAATTTTTCCTCTGAGAAGCATGTGTTCATTTCAGATGCCCATTTCTGGATTGGGTCTTTGAATTTTGGGATCCTAATGGTTTTTAGTTCTTCATAAATTCGAGACAGAAGACTTTGGTCTGAATACTTATTAGTTAATTTTTTTAATTTGTGGGTTGTCTTTTCACTCTGTTTGTAATTTCTTTTGACATGAATGACCTTTCAGGGAGAGGAGGCCCCAGTTGTTGATTCTTTCAAGTGTTATACGTGCATTTTGATTTTTGTCAATGAATTCTTTGCCTACCCTGCTGTCTTCAAGATTTTCTCCCACTTTTTCTTCCAGGAGATTTAATGCTCCTCTTTTAATATATGGATCTTTAATCCACTTTGACTTTCGTTTAGTGCATGGTTATAGACCTGGGTCAAGTTTTAGTTTTCGGCATGTAGAAAGCCAGCTTTTTCAGCACCATTTGTTAAAGAGGCTGTCTTTCTTCCAATAAATATGTTTGGTCCCTTTGTCAAAAATAAGGTGGCTGAGTGCGTTTGTATTTGCCTTTACATCTTCTAATCTATTCCACTGATCCCCAGGTCTATTTCTTTTTTTGCCTATACCATGCTAATTTTATCGCAGTAGCTCTGTACCGTAACTTTTGGTCAGGAATTGTAATGCTTCATGCCTTGTCTTTGTTGCCCTGGGTTATCTTTGCCATTCTAGGTCTGTTCTGGTTCCAGATAAATTTTAGAACTGGTTTCTCTAGGTCTGTGAGGCATGTTGATGGTACTTTGATGGGGATTGCATTAAATCTGTATAACAATTTAGGGAGTATGGCCATCTTCACAAAGTTGGTTTTTCCTATCCAGGAGAAGGGAATATCTTTCCAATATCTGAAATCCTCTAGGATCTCTTTTTTCAGAGTACCATAGTTTTCATTGAATAGAAATTTTACTTTTTTAGTTAGGTGAATTCCTAAGTATTTCATTTTTTCAACATTATTATAAAAGATACTATTTCTCTAATTTCTCTCTCAGTGTGTTTGTGTAGAGGAATGCTATTAACTTTTGTGTGTTGACTTTGTGTCCTGCTATGCTACTGAATTTGTGTATTAATTCTAGTAACTTCTTGGCAGAGTTTTTGGGTCTTCCAATTAGATTATCATGTCATCTGCAAATAATGACAATTTAACTTCTTCTTTACCTATTCTTATCATTTTATTTCTCTCTCTTATCTAATGGCTATAGCTAATGATTCCAGAACTATATTGAATCAGAGTGGTGATACAGGACATCCTCATCTTGTACCATACCTGAAAGCAAAACACTTCAGCTTTTCCCCACCTAGAATTATGTTAGCCACAGTACTGTCATAGATGGCTTTTATCAGATTGAGGTAGAGGACCTCTATTCCAATTTTCTGTAGGACTCTGAACATGAATGAGTTTTCCACTGTGTTAAAAGCCTTTTCTGCATCAGTTGAGACAATCATGTGATTTTTAGCTTTGGCTGTATTGATATAGTGTTTTACATGTATAGATTTGCATAGATTGAACCATCGTTGCACTCCTTGGATGAATCCTACCTGGTCACAGTGTATAATCTTCTTGATGATTTGCTGTATTCTATTTGCTAGGATTTTATCGAGGAATTCTGCATTTATGTTCATGAGAAAAATTGGCCTGCAGTTCTCTTTTTCAGTTGCATCTCTCTCTTGTTTGGGGATCAGTGTAATAAGTGCCCCTAGGAATGATTTTGGGAGGATTGTTTCCTTTTCAATTTCGTTGAACAGTTTGAGGAGTATTGGGATTATGTCCTCTGTAAATTTCTTGTAGAATTCAGCTGTGAATCCGTCAGGACCTGGACTTTTCTTTGTCGGTAGACTTTTTATTGCATTTTGTATTTCATTGACTATTATTGGGTTATTGAGAGCTCTTACATCTTTTTACGGTTTTGGTAATTTGTACTTTTCTAAGAACCTGACCATTTCATCTGTATCTTCAGTTCTTTGAGAGTAAAGATTCTCCAAGAGCCTACTAATGATCCTCTGAATCTCTGCTGGGTCTGTAATAATTTCACCCTTTTCATTCCTTGTTGCTTGAATTTGAGACCTTTCTTTCCCGTTTTTGATGAGGTCAGCTAGGGGCTTATCAATTTTATATAATCTTCAAAGAACCAGCTTTTTGATTCATTAATACTTTGTATTGTTTTCTTTGTCTCAGTTGAGTTAATTTCGACTCTAATCTTTATAATTTTCTCCCATCTTTGGGCTTTTGGTGTCATTAGCGCTTCATTTTGTATTCGGCTTAGGTGCTGCATCAGAGTATTTCTTTGTTCCCATTCTGCTTTCTTAATGTGTGAGTTCAGAGCTATAAATTTCCCTCTAAGAACTGCTTTCATTGCATCCCATAAATTCCAATAGGTTGTGTTTGACTTTTCATTAAATTGCAAATAATGTTTAGTTTCTTGTTTAATTTTATCTGTAACCCACTGGTTGCTGAGAAGGGTGTTGTTTAAATTCTTTGTATTTCCGCGATTCTTGTGGTTTCTTTTGTCATTTATTTCCAGTTTCATTGCATTGTAGTCAAATAGTATGCATGGAATAATTTCTGTTTTCGTGCATATACTTAAGCATAACCTATGCACTACTATTTGGTCTATTTTGGAAAATGTGCCATGTGAACCTGAAAGAAAAATGTGTATTCAGAAGTGGTTGGGCAGAACATTCTATGTATGTCCACCAAGTCCTTTTGTTCCAAGTTCTGATTCAGTTCTGTGACTTCTTTGATAATTTTTTCTCTGCTTAACCTTTCTTTTTTGAATAAAGGGGTATTAAGGACTCCTGTCAAGATTGTGGTATTGGATAGTAGATTTTTTATGCTCATTAAGATTTGTCTTATATAACTTGACACTCCCATGTTGGGTGTATATATATATTTATGTGTTAACTCTTCATCTTGAATTTTTCCCCTAAACACTATGTAGTGGCCTTCTTTATTTCACTTGATCAACCTTGGTTTGAAGTTTAGACTGTGGGCAAACAGGATACCCCTGATTTTTTGTGAGGTGCTGGGCATGCAGTGTTATTTTCTATCTTTTACTCTTAGCCTATGAATTTCTTTTTTTTTTTTTTTTTTTTTTTTTTGAGACAGGGTCTCACTATGCAGTTGAGGCTGGCCTTGAGCTCACTTTTGTAGCCCAGGCTGGTCTCGAACTTGCACCGATCCTCCTGCCTCAGCCTCCCGAGTGCTGGGATTACAGGCGTGCGCCACCACGCCCGGCAGCCTATGAATTTCTTTATGAGTTAGGTATGTTTCTTGTATACAGTATATTGTTGGATTTTGCTTCCTTATCCACTCTGCCAGCCTATTTCTTTTAATTGGAGAATTGAGTCTATGTACATTGATGGTTATAATTGAAATGTATTGACTTATGATTTACATAACTTTTACTTACTACTGTTTTACCCCTTTTTCTCTTGTGTTTAATTGAGTACCCTATTTGGTGGGATCTTTCTGTTCTCATTTCTTGAGTTTGAATCATTCTGGTCCCTTTCTGAAATATTTTTTAGTATACTGTGTAGGGTTGGTTTTGGCATCATGAAATTCATTAGTTGTTCCCTTGTCATGAAAGTATTTCACTTCTCCTTCATACTTGAGAGTTTTGCAGGGTATAGCTGTTTGGGCTGGAATTTGTTTTCATGGAGGACCTGAAGCACTCTGCTCCATGCTCTTCTTGACTTCATGGTTTGTGAAGAGAAATCTTCCATTATTCTGATAGGTTTTCCTTTAAATGTGATCTATCCATTCAGTTTTTTTTTTCTTAATGTGTGAGTTCAGAGCTATAAATTTCCCCCTAAGAACTGCTTTCATTGCATCCCATAAATTCCAATAAGTTGTGTTTGAATTTTCATTAAATTATAGCTATTGTTTAATTTCTTGTTTAATTTGATCGCTAACCCCTTGCTTGCTGAGGATGGCGCCCTTTATTTTTCATGTGTTTATGGGGTTCTTGTGGTTTCTTTTGTCATTTATTTCCAGTTTCATTGCACTGTGGTCAGATAACAAGCATGAGACATTTCTTGCATATAATTCAGCATGATGTATGGACTAGTATGTGTTCTATTTTAGAAAATGTGCCATGAGCAGCTGAAAAAAATGTGTATTCAGAAGCGGCTGGATGGAACGCTCTGCATATGTCCACTAAGTCCATTTATTCCAATTACTGGTTCAGTTCTGCTATTTCTTTGCTAACTTTTTGTCTGCTTGACCTATCTTTGTGGGATAAGGACGTGTTAAGGTCTCCTATTAGGATTGTTATATTGGATATTAGAGTTTTCATGTCCACTAAGATTTGTCTTGTATAGTTGAGTGCTTCTGTGTTGGGTGCATATATATTTATGAGTGTTATCTCTTCCTCTTTAATTTTTCCACTGACTACTATGTTGTGGCCTTCTTTATCTCATTTGATCATTCTTGGTTTGAAGTTGAGTTTATCTAAGAGTAGGATTGCTACCCTTGCTTTTTTTCTGAGGTCCTGGGACCACAGAAAAGGTGTTGTTTTCTCTCCTTTGACATTCAGCCTATGAACTACTTTATGAGTTAAATGTGTCTCTTGTATACAGTACATTGTTGGGCTTTCTTTCCTAATCCAATGTGCCAGTCTATTTCTTTTAATTGGTGAATTGAGATAATTTACATTGATGGTTATAATTGAGAAGTATTGATTCGTGCTTGTCATGTTATTTACCTGCTTTTGGTTACTCCTTTATGCCCTGTTGGATCGGTTCTTTCCATTTTCATTTGTGTAGTTCTAGTGATTTTGGTCCCTCTCTAGAATTTGTTTTAGTAGTCTGTGTAGAGTTGCTTTGTCATCATGAAATTCTGTAGTTCTGTTTTGTCATGAAAGTATTTTACTTCTCCATCAAGCTTGAAAGAGTTTTGCAGGGTACAGAAGTTTGGGCTGGAATTTGTTTCATGAATGACTTGAAGGACTCTAGTACATTTTAATGCATGATCTTGTCCAATTCTCATAGAAAGCCCCTGATCGTGACAGTCCCCTACATCTACTTTAAGTCCTTTCAGGGCTTTCCAGTGCGACTTGAACCTTCTGCCATGCAGCCATTTATCTCTATCTTGATTTAATCCATTGTGGATCGGACTCTAACAGTTCTCACATGAGTGCTTTGCCTCTCGCTCTACCTTTGAACATCAGGCTGAAGGTAGAGAAGCACTGTGGGGTGCTGTCTCTCTCCCTGTGTCTTCACTTGTCCTTGGGCAACTGATATCATTCAAACCTCTAATGGTTACCAGAAGCACACTCAGCATATATACTGAGGACCCTGGGAGTCTGCTCACTATTAGCATAGCCCTTGACTTTACAGACTATTATGCTTTCAATCTAAACTATCCCCCCAGAAGTCCCATGTGTTTGGAATGTAATTGGATCATGGGGTGTTCATGAGTTTGGTAGCTGAACCTGCTGCTTAGGGTGGAGCCTGATTGGCCATGGGTCATGGGCCTTGGCCTGAGAACTGAATTATTATTTTCAGCTCTTCCTTCTGTTCTGCTTTCTGGCTGCCATGGGTGGAGCTGCTTTCCTCTCTTGAGCCTCCCTGCTGTCTAGTTTCTGTCTTGGAGCTGGCCAACCGTGGATGAAAACCACGACCCAGAATAAACCTCTTCTCCATTAAGTTGTGCATGTAAGACATTACATAGAAGCTGCAGGAAAATATCCAAAACATGGATTAAGAGACATCTTCATCAAGTAGGGAGTACATTCTTTTTCTTGTTTTTAAGAGGGAGAGACTTTGAAAGTAGAGAAATTTTTACCCTAACTACTTACTATATGGCAGACACCCAGGCCTTAGTTGTGCAAACCCAGAGGCAATAACCTAGCCCCACAGAGCCCTGCAAACTAGACACAGCCCCAGTAGTGGCCATTTCTCCCACAGGAGAACCCTGGCGGAATACTCAATACCTCTTCAGTGTGCAAGAGTCCCAGGGAGGTGACAATGTTGTTGTGTCCTTCACTGTCATGCCAGAAGGCTTGAAGACAGAAGAGGAAGGATTCCCCTTGAGCTTCCAGGTGTATAAGGTAAGCCTGTCCGCCTGGGGGCTCATCGTGTAGGGACCTGGAGTAAGTCTGGGGCTGGGGAAGACAGTTGCCTGGGCAGGAACACTTGAGTGTGCCAAGCTTGGAGAGAAATCCTAAGGGGTCGGTGTTGTGTATCTGTCTGATCAAATTTGCAAGAAAACCTAAAACTGGAGAGGAAATGAGACTGGACAGTGTTGGCAGTGAGACACATTCCCGGCCTCTGTCACTTGTCAGCTTTTCCAGGTAGCTGCATAATCTAATGCCTGCATCTTGAAAAGTGGCCTGGCCTAAGACCAGCTGTTTTTATACAGATGCTTGGGCCTGCCTGAGTCAGAATATGCAAGGACATAACCAGAAAGTCTGCACTTTAGCAAGCTTTGGGCCGCATTTAGATCTACCTAAAAAAAAAATAAAATTAAAATAAATATAAACCAGAGAGCTGTGCTGAGACAGCTACTCTGCTCACTCAAAACATGAATAGATCAAACCTCAGAATCTTTCAGTCAACTTTTTTTATCTCTATGTGAGTGACAGGCACCCCAAGAAGGTCTGGGCGCTCATGGCTCCTGTCAAAACTGCTCCCATCTTTGTCCTTTAGCCTCGGGTCTCTGAGCTGGCCACACAGTGGAATGTAGTCTCTGAGTTGCCCTGAATTTTTATAGTTCAGAAGGCCTAGTCTTGTACCTATTTAAAAAATACTACCAAGCCTACTTCTCTCCTTGAAACTGGAAGTGCAGGATTCCTCAGCCACCATTTATCACAGGAGTGCCAAGACCCTCAGTCTTAGAGTCAACAGATCTTTCAGGATTCTCCATAAACTAGGCTTCAAAAAATGGACTTTCACAACTTAAAAGTCACACAGGCTCCTCTTACAGTTCAGTTCAGAAACAAGCTCTGTCTGTACCAGCTGCCAGGCATGTATGAGTCATGGGGCTCAACAGATGGTGCTCACCCAGCTGACCCGAGGACCCAGCCCTAGTGCTGTGTGGGGCACTGCTCTCCCTTCCTGCAAACGAGAGCCTGGTTGCCTATGAACAGGAAAGATGGGGCGATGTGCACGTGGGAAAGAATTAAATCCAACACCTGCTGAGAGGGCAGAGCCTGGCGGTGCGGCCACAGCACACGTTGTCCTGCTCCCCGCTCTGATATGATACCTAAACCACTGAGCCTGTTTCTGCACTCACAAAGCAGGATGCCTGCTTGCAGAAATAACACAAATGTCCGGCATTGTGATGCAAGCGTTTCCCCAATGGTAGAGGGGTTTCAAGGTGAAACTGAGTCCTCTGTCCTCCCCGCTCCATGCTGCTTTCCTCCAGATGGAAAACAGGAAAGGAGGTGTTTCCTCATTCACCTGAACATACATACTCCTGCAATCCCCAGGAGGCCTAGAACAAACCCCCAGCATAAGCACAGTCCGAGGTTTCCACACAGGGCGATTTCCACACAGGGAATTTCTGCTAGGTTAAGCCTCTGCCTTATCTGTAGCCCGGCCATATGTCCCTTTTCCTTCTCATATTACCCTCATTGCTGCAGACAGCAACCACACTTTGCAGAGGGACAATCGAGCCTCCTCTCATCCCACACACCTTTCCTCGCTGAGTCAAGTCCACTTCTGCAACAAAATAAGGCAGTAGGGCTTCTTCGCACAGTGCTGCCCTAGGTGTGAGTCCTCATCAATTGTCTTGCTCTGACAGGAAATAGGGTTGGCTGCACCAAAGGGAGGAGCACACAGTCCTCAGCCATGCTGGCGGTGCTCGCTCGACCCTCTGTTCTGATCCTGACCCAGCTTTCCCCTTCTGCTCCACAGGTTGATGCTCAGGTATGGCCTCCCACCCTTCCTGGCCTCGGGTACTGCCTCTTGGGACAGTGTCAAGACTCTTCCAACACTGGGACCTCCACACACGCCAGGCTTCAAACTCAGTCCTGCTAGGTCTTTTGTTAGATACAGGCTTAGCATCTCAAGCAGATCAACAAAGCAAGAAAAGATTTAGTGGGCCAGGTCTACAGGTTAGGCCCCTGGGG
>PVJA010048353.1:0-14217 GCA_004027025.1 Myocastor coypus | reverse complement strand
TAACTTACTTTCATTTGTTAGTGATTAGCTAAGGCTGTATTTGCACGATTTTCTCTTTTGAAAAGAAAACCACAAAAAGTTTAGAAAGACAATTCCAAATTAGCTAGTTTACTAATAATTGAATTTCTCTGGTTTCAAAATTCTTGATCAAAGTAGTGCATTTCATGGATAAAGTATAAAGGTAACTTTAGAATTCTCTAAAAATATTCATATTTGCATGCTACTAAAACATTTGCTTAAAAAAATAACTCTACCCCGGCACCACATGCTGCACCAGCCCTGCCCTCAGAGCTGTCTGAGCCAGCCATAAAAATAAATAAACAAAAGTTCTGAAACAGGAAAAAATAAATAAATAAATAAAAAAGACTGAGCCAGGCGTGGTGGTGTATGCCTGTAATTCCAGCACTTGGGAGGCTGAGGCAGGAGGATTGGTGGGAGTTCAAGACCAGCTTGGGCTACAAAAGTGAGCTCAAGGCCAGCCTCAACTGCATAGCGAGGCACTGTCTCAAAAAAAGACAAGCCGGGCATGGTGGCTCACGCCTGTAATCCTAGCACTCGGGAGGCTGAGGCAGGAGGATCAGTGCGAGTTCGAGACCAGCCTCAGCTACAAAAGTGAGCTCAAGGCCAGCCTGAACTGCATAGCGAGACCCTGTCTCAAAAAGATAAAAAAAAAAAAAAAAAAAAAGACAAATAAATAAATAAATAAAATAAGTCTAGTCACATGAGGCGAGCATTGATAGTTTCTTTTAAATTTGAGTTCTGGGCCACCAGCCTATAAGTAAGACACCATGGCATACTTCATTTATGAACAAATTATGCATATTAATCACTGGACATTGCTATATTTTAATTTTTAATGCCCTAAATGGTACTCATTGTGGGTTTATGAAATACAACACACATCAGCTGTTCAAGTATTAATGACTTGTGCAGCAATGCCCTTCCATAGTATCAAGTTGGTATTTCTAAGCATTTAACATAGCATATTTTCAGCATAAATATTCAATGCCTTTCAAAACCTGGATAATATTATGATATGTTATTGTGGCTTTCTGACTTCACTTGGATAATGGTTCAGGTGCTGAGCTTCTGTAACTTTTCTCTTTTTGCCTTATACATCTAATTATGTGCCCTCCTGTAAGTCAGGATTAGATTATTTCAAATTGGTTAGACTAAAAGCACATACTTGAATAATTATTAATACTAATGCTTGGCAACTTTATTACTATTGATTGTAAAACTGCTATAACGTTAAAAATTTAGTCCCAACTGCTCTTTCCAGGGGAAGCAGGCCATTCACATTCTAATTTGTCATCTACTAGTCCCCAAATCTAATATTCACTCTCTACCATCCCACATTACACAGGAAAAGGCTATTTCTTAGGAGTATGAAAGTTTTCATCTCAGTCATGTTGTACTTTACTTAATATGAGTCCCAAGAATAACAAACTTTCAGAGCTTTTTAGAACTTATCCTGCAACTTGAAAAAAAAAAAAAGTAGCAGTTTGTAGGTCATGAAATATTATCAAAGTATATACACTTCCACAGTGAAAAAGATTTAGTTCCATTGAATGTTATTCATGAAACTGGTTTAAAATATTAAAACCGTTTTTTGTCAATCCTAAATCAGAAGATTTACTTGCTCATTAAGATTTAAATTTCAAAGATATGCAGCTCAGTGGCACAAGCACTCAAAAGGTCCTGAGTTCAATTCCTAATACAAAAGTTTCTGACTTAAAAACTCAATTAGAAAACATCAAGGAGCTGAGACTTAGGAAAAAACACTTGGAACCCTTGAAACTATAAATTTTAGAGAAAACCAAGAAATCTAGATTTTTTTTAAAAAAATCCTATTTTCCACAATTCTATGCTGTGTAGTATTTATTCTTGGCTTCTTCCTGAGAAAGAACTGTCTATACCAATGACTAAATAGAATCAATCCCAAAACATGGAATTTAATCTTCCTGGCCTAACCAGAAATCTCTGGTCACAATGCTACAAGACTTGTTAAGATTTCCACAGCGAAAAGACTTAGAAAATAAACAAGAGTACATTGCATGTCATGACTGAAATACAGGACTGTCAGAGAGGGGACCTTAATCTTCACGGTTCTCCTGGGCAATGACCAACCATAACAAAGGCCTCTCTTCTCGCTTTTCCTTAACTCTCTTAAATCTCACCCGTGAACAGCTCCTCCCGCCAGTAAACTTCTGCCAAAACCGCCAAAGCCAGCTGCGGAGCGATAGCTCAGCGACCGGTCCTGAACTCAGTGTACCAACAAAAGGAAAGCCACAGGGAATGGGCCACATAAAGACTGGAGACATCTTATGATTAGGAGGGGTCAGACTCATAAGACAGACCCAGAGTTTGGTCCTAAAGTCTCAGGAAAACCTTAAGTTGTGACTGCCAAATACCACCCTAGCCTCTTTTTCCAAGAAACTGATCTTGCCCTCCTTTTCCACGCAAGCCCCGGACACACTTGCCCAGAAGTCTGCCAACCAAAGGCACCTCCCTCACAGGCACCCACAGGGACTGCCGAATTCCCCGAGAAACCACTCAGTGAAACCTCCCGAAAAAAGCAAAGATCAAATGAGACCGGCTCTGCGGGTCTTCCCGAGGTGACCCTGGAGCGAACATATTTATTTTCACGGTGCAACTGCTGATTGCTTTACAGAGATATATCATGCTGTAACTCTGCATGGAGCTGAGGACAAAAGAAACATTTTTATTAATGTTAAAATTATTATAATTACTCTTTAACAAAGCTATTAAATAACCTGTACAAAGCCTGAACCAGCCTTAGGGAAAAACCGAGCACCACTTCAAATGTCCCAAGGTTCCTCCACTTTGATTCAGCAGCATTGCCTGCATAACAACCAGCTCAGGATGGTGACCAACACTGGCTGGTCTCTATGGCTGGAGTTTGGAGTTTACCCTGGCATACCTCTGAGTTCCCAACCATAACCTGGTCAGCCACGATTTCCAACCCTGCCACCCTTGCCCCTCCCTCTGTCCAGGACCCGGGGTAGGGGCCTGGCTCCACTCTGGGATGTGGGCAAGCAGCGGGCAGCCTGTCTGCTGAGAGCGACTGTCTGCTTCCCACAGGCTCCAGGACCTCCTGTCCTTCCTGCAAGTGCTGGGAAGGGCCTGTGAGGCAAGAGCGGCCCCGGGATGGGCTCACAGATCCCGCGGATTCTCTCGCTTAACCCCGGCCTCTGCAACTTTGAGCTTCTTATTTTGGTGCGTCTTGACATGCTTGGCCAGGTGGTCGCTGCGCATGAAGCGCTTGCCACACTCGGGGCAGGCGAAGCGCTTCTCGCCTGTGTGAGTCCGCAGGTGCCGCTGCAGCTCATCCGAGCGCGTGAAGCTCTTGCCGCAGAAAAGCCAGTTGCACACGAAGGGCCGCTCGCCTGTGTGCCAGCGCAGGTGTGCCTTCAGGTGCGACGTCTTGCCGTACACCTTGCCGCAGCCTGGCACGTGACACACGTGTTGCTTCTTTTTGCCCGGCTCCGCCTCGGGGGCACCGCCCGCTGCCTGGCAGTTGGGACAGCGGCAGCGGCGGCACCTCCTGGCCGTGGCCGCCAGGGGGGCCTTGGTCTGCAACAGCGCGGCGATCTGGCTCTGGTACTGCGCGAAGTCCGTGGGGCCCAGCACCAGGCCACGCTGCAAGGCTGCAGCTGCCGCGGCGGCTGCAGCCGCTGAAGTGGGAAAGCGGGGTGCGTGTGGGGCCCCGGCACAGGCGCCGGAAAGGCCACCACTCGGAACTCCGGAGGCTCCCGGGCCAGCGCCCGACTGCGGGATGCTCCACCACGGGAGGTCGTCGGGGGCCGGGGTGGGCGACAGCTGGCGGCAGGCTGGTGGCGGCGGCGCTGGCAGCAGGTTGGAGTAGCCGGGCGGCAGCGCGGCCTGTGCGGCATAGGGTACATAGGCGGGCGTACAGGCAGCGGGCAGGGTGGTCATGCTGGAGGGCAGCATCTTGACCGGTGAGAACTCGTAGGGGTACGAGGGGTCGGCGGGGGGCGTGAGCGGGAGATCGTGCGCAGGCCCGAAGGATGGCTGCAGGTGCGTCTTCTGAGGCGTCAGCCCCAGGCTGGGGTGTGGGGGCGGCAGCGCGCCGGGCGAGTGCGCGGGCATGTCGGCGCTCCACGGGTGGAAGAGCCTGGAGGGCGAGCCCAGGGCCGGGTCGTAAGGCACCTGCAGGAAGTCCGGGGCCGCAGCCGCCGCTCCCGGCTGGCCGATGCGGCTACAGGTGGCTGCCAGCAGCGCCAGGGGCGAGTGCTTGCCGAGGTCCGGGGGGGAGGCGCTGGGGGTGCGGTCCTGCATGGGCGCGGAGGGGAGGGCCGAGAGGAGACAAAAGGTTAGTGCTCACAACGCGGACTCTGGGCCGGCCCGCCACCTCCACGCCGGCTCTTATACCTCGGCCCCTCCTCCGCCGGCCGGCCCTCCCCGGCACCCCACGCGCCCCGGGAAAGTTCGGGTGCCTGTGCTCCCCGCACGCGAGGCGCGCGAGCGCCTGCTGACCTACTTGGTGCGAGAAGACACCGTCTTGAGTTCAAGGAAGCGCAAAGGGGAGGCAGAGGCATCCGACGGGCCGCTCCAGGCTCCGCGGTCGGCCAAAGCTGCCCGGCCGCCCGTCCTCGCATCCTTCAAACTCTCACGCTGGCCACCCTCGTGCTCCTTCTCCGCCCTCCGGAAGACGGCATCCGCAGGAGGGCCCGGTAGGAGGGCTCGGGCCCAGCTCGCAGCCACTCGCGCACCTCCCAAGCCCCAGATCCACGTGTTTCTCTACGAGGCCGCGCTTCTGACACCAGGGAGGTGCGAAGTTAGCGCGAGCAGACCCGGATCTGACTCCCGCGGCACCACCGAGAGGCTTCCCATGCCCCGAGGACGCACCGGGCGGATCCGACGCGGCCCTGCCCACCTGCCCCGCCCCTGGGGACCCGGCCTGACCTGGAGGAAGGCCTGCAGCGAGTCGTTCCGGAGGACGGCCACCGCGGCCATGGCTACAGTTTGGGGACCGCCGGTCGCGGAGCGGGGCGCCGCCGCGCAGGCATGGACACCCGAAGGTGAGGACGCGCAGCCGCCCAGTGTGGCTCCCCGGCGCCCGCTCTGCGCGCCGGAGCCCTGAGCCCTCCCCTCCCGTGCCCAGCTTGCCGCTCCTCGCTGGCTGGCCCCGCGCGCGGTCTGAGCGCTTCAGGATCACCTCCAAGAATTTGATAAGGACTTTGCTGGGCCGCCAGCCAGTCAGAGGGAAGATTTATGGCTTTGAAGTTTGCCGCTACCCAATCATCAAAGAATAGCGGCTCTTTCAGAAGCGAAAGCAAATCCTTTGAATCCACAAAGCTCCTATGGTGTGTTTGTTGGTCTGGATAAAAGAACTGATTATTAGGGGGGATGGGAAGGGAGGAGATAAAGGCGGGACAATTAATGAAGTAATCACTATGTGGGAAATGTATATACACAAATAATTGGATTTTCCTGATCAAAGGGGGCCTTGCCGCCTAGAGACTTGGGCTTGGGTTGCTCGAAACACTCGATCCCCCGCACCCCCACTTGCAATTAAAGATTTGCACCAAGGCAGCGCCCAAAGTGACAAAGTGTCTTTGTTATCTGTAGAAAAATCTGCTTTCAGGCACGGGACTTCGAGACCGAGATGTGAGTGACTCTTCCCGGTATTTCTTCCTCGTGCGCGCGCACACACAGCAACTCGCCCGCCTGCGCGCACCGAGGACCAGCGTGCGAGCTCCTGGGGCGGGGCGTCGGACCCGCAGCAACCGGTCTGCCGCGTGTGCCACGCCCGCCGCAATGGAGCCTCGGGCAGGGCTGTGACCCGAGGCGGGGCTGGGCGGCCGCCCTGGGTGGCAGTGGGTGGCGCGCACACTCCAGAGCCGCCTGCCAGAGGAGCGATCTCGCAACACTAGCGAAGTTCCTGCTGGTGACCTGGAAGTTTTCCTGAAACCATAACTTTTTGCTGAGTGAACCTGAGAAAAACATCCTCCTGGAGCTCATTCCCAGAGACGAGTTTGGCAGGACTCCAGAACAACTCCTGACACCCTCCAAGGGGAAGAAACTGTGCTGTGCCGCCCTCTTCTCCCTAGGCAGGCAGCCCTGGCCTCGGAGGAAGGCCTGGAAGTGTCTGACTACTGGGAGGCTCCTCCGAGGTCCCCAGTGATGCCAGGAATTTGTCTCCTTAACCCAGGCAAGCGAATGCCCTGTCACAAAGCTGGAATTCTGAGGCAGCCTCTTGGGAAAAGGAAGCCTCTATTCTTGTGATTCAGCAAACCACACATCATACAGGAAAACTCCTGCAGGAGAAAGGAAATTCAATGTAAACTCTTGTTCCTGTCATCTTTGGGGAAAAAAAAAAAAAAAAAAAAAAATCTTCACCGGGGAAATACTCTCCAAGATTTACTGCAGTCCCTGCATCCTTGGGGGCTATCCACGCCTTGCAGGGAGGGGACACGTGGTTGTGGGCCCAGAGCTCTGGGTGCACCCTACCCAGATGCTGGGGACAGCAGCATCGTTTTCCTTGGCAGAACCTGGAAGGGAAAGAGGAAGAGACTGGCATGCCATCCAGTGTTCTAACTGCATTGCTGGTTTTGCATGTCCTAATTCAACTCAGAGGTCTTGCAGTCATGGTTCAGCTAAGTGCACAGGGAAGTGGGCCACCCTAGTTTGGTGTAGCCTTATCCTCATCTGGCCCCTCAACAAACACAGTCTGAGTCCACTAGGCCCTTGGAAAGCCTGGAACTAGTTCTGCTCCTACCCCACCTGTCTGAACGTTGTCCTCAGGGGCTGCAGTGCGACTAGGAGTTAGCAGCTCCAAGAAACTGCATCCTGAGCTGTATATTGGGACCCTTCATACTTCCAGCAAGGGCGAGACACTGTGCTAGCAGATGGGCCTTCAGTCTCCATGCCCAGAGTGTGGCAGCTGATGGAAACATCTTAGGCCCTTACCATGCCCCACACTCAGGTCTGGTTCCCCCCCCCCCCATCACTTCTGGAACCTTTGGGAGCTTCTCCAAGGTTGGCCTACCACATGATCTGGCTCCTCAACTTGAGGTTGGGACATTAGGTAGGTAGGAAGGGAAGAGGTCTTAGTGGTTTGCTTGGGAGCCTGGCAGACTAGGTAAGAGTTGGGATGAGCCTGGATTCCCCCTTTATTGCAGTGAGCCCTGGAAGCCTCCTGGCACATACTGGCACAGCACAAGTGTTCGGGCTCCTTGGCTTTGCTTTCCTCTCCAGCTCCTTTGAACCCACTTTTCCCCTGGCAGGCTGGGCTCAGCAGGCACAAGATGCCCTCTTTTACCAAAACCCTTAGGCATCTTACAAAAAAAGCAAGAAGAGCCAATTCATATCTCCATAGTTTCAGGTGTGAACTTTTCCTCCTGGCTACCTCCATTAGCCAGTGAAACCTCGTTCTATGATTTAGGGCAAAAGACTGATGACTTGGAAGAGTTCAATCTCAGAGCCAGGGCATGTGAGCTCTGCCACTTTCTAGTTAATAAATTAGGTAACCCTGTCTCTTGGAGCCTCAGTTTCCCCACTTAGCACTGTAAGGTGTGCAGACAAGTAACTGATTTTATTTTATTTTATTTTACTTGGTGGGACCAGAGTTCAAATTCACAACCTTGCACTTACAAGGCAGGCACTTGTGCCACAGAGCTATCTCCCAGCCCCAAGTAACTGATTATAAAAGATGCACCATATTAGGACAGTGTCAAGCGTAGGGTAGGCCCTTTCTTGTACATTCACAGTCGCTGCTGTCTGCTCCATGGCATTTGGGCCGTGCCACGCCCAGATTGCAAAGGGACTCCTCAAACTGCTGTTTAATCTCTCCTTTTAGCTAAGAGCATCAGAAAAACTTCTTCCTAATGAAGTAATGTTTGGAGCATCCATTAAAAATGCAACGCGGGAGATCAAAGTACAATATTTATTTTAGAAATTTGTTGCAATCACCAAGAGATACAGGTATCAAGGCCAAATGTCAGTTTTGTTACACAAAGCCCGGCGTCGGGTTAGAGCGTGTGGCTGCTCTGCCATAATGTAAAAAGACATCAAAGACCAAGCGCGCTGCAAAAGTGCGCGGCCGGGAGGGCCCGGAGCGCCCCAAACGGCGCGGGGGCTGCGAGGGCTGCGGGGGCGGGGGTCAGTTCAAAGAGTTATCCGCTGGGGCCTGAGTTCACAGGAGGGAAGATTTAATGGGCTTTCCTTTGTTGGTGGGTGTATTTGTGCTCCACGGACCCAGGAACTCCTACGTGGTCCTCCCGCCTGGGGGCGGAGGTGGGGGAGCGGCGAACGCGGAGCAAACTTTCTCCGCAGTGGGGGGACGGGGGCGGGAGGCAGTGGGCCGGGTTGGAATCCGGGTCTCCCTGCAGCGCCGGGCATGGCCTAGGGCTTCCAAGCAGCGGGGTTCCAAAGCTGGGAAGTTGGCAGGCGGCCAGCAAATCCACCGGGTGCGATTTTCGCGAAGAGGATGAGAGAACCCGCCGAGGCACCTGGACAACGGGACGGACCTGCTCTGCGTGCTCCGGGATCACCCCAAGTGTATCTAGTCCCTCAAGCCTGGTACCTGCCTGATGCATTTGCTTCCAGCGCCGGGGTAGCCACATCTCTGACATAAAGCCGACCAGACATTCCCCTCCTTGTACTTTACTTTTTTTAAAAATGTGTATTTTATTTAGATCACTTCAACAAAGTTTTAACTCATTGGTCTTCCACAGCAGCATTGCTTAACTGGCTGGTTCTGGCTCCTTCCCTGTCAAAGGAAGTTGCCAAGTGCGTGCATCTGCCTAGTTACGACAGCAGCAGTCCTTGTTTCATTAAAGGTGCTTGAGGGAAGGGGAAAGACTTCACTTCGTGCTAATGGGATGTTGAGCTGAAGATGCGTGTTCACTGCCTCAGTCGTCCACCACCAAGCATTCTGAGAACAGTCCCTGGGCGTCCTTTTGAAGTCATGCTACAGCAGAAAGCTGCTATTGTTCTCGGCTCTCAACGTGGAAGGGATCAAACTTTGCTTCTTCAGTTTGAAAGATTTCTTTTTTTAAAATGGTGGTGGTGGAGGGGGGAGGAATTGCAATCTGATACTCTCAAAGTTAACTTGGAGGATTTGTGCAGCCTCCCTGTTTAAGCTGCAGAGCAAATCGCAGATGCTCTAGCCTGTGCGGGACCTAGATAGGGTCTCTTCATCGTTAATGTGGTGGAGGTTTTAGTCGCAAGCATTTGTCGTGCTGAGGATCGGGTTTTGTGACCAAAATTTCCCTTGGCAGCTTTCCATTTCATGGAAATGGGAATATTACTTCAAAAAACCTTGAGTTAACTGAAGCCTCCAAGTTGGATCATTATATACTAAGTGTAAAACTGAAGAGGTCTTTTTTTTCATCTAATTCTACTCCCTCATTTGATAACAAGAGGAAACATTGGAGAGCTTTGTGTCATGTGTCACGTACCCTGCATGCACGGTATTCGTCAGAAGGTGCTCAATAAATGCATACTGGGGGTGAGAGGTACCATTGTCCTCTGTAAGATTGGCTGTTGTGGTAGGAACGCAAAGGAAAGCACTGGGGAAGACTGCAGAAAGCCAGGGAAGCTTCACTGGCAGCTTCGGTCTGGAGCAGACTTTATTTATTTTATTTTTTATTTTATTTTTTTTTTTTGTCTTTTTGAGACAGGGTCTCACTATGCAGTTGAGGCTGGTCCTGAGCTCACTTTTGTAGCCCAGGCTGGTCTCGAACTCGCATCAATCCTCCTGCCTCAGCCTCCCAAGTGCTGGGATTACAGGCTTGAGCCACCACGCCCGGCTTGGAGCAGACTTTAAAGACCCGTAGAATTTTAGTGTGGGGGCTAGGAAGGAAGGAAGGGAGGATGAAAGGAACAGAAGGGAAAGGGAGCTCTCGTTTCATGGAGAAGCTGAACAGTGATGAAGTTCTAGGCCTTTGGGTGACTAGTGTAGACAGGTTGGGAGACATCAGGGAT
The DNA here is from genome assembly GCA_004027025.1 of Myocastor coypus. Lineage (NCBI taxonomy): Eukaryota > Metazoa > Chordata > Mammalia > Rodentia > Myocastoridae > Myocastor > Myocastor coypus. The sequence continues at coordinate 4,242 of PVJA010048353.1, read as the reverse complement.
GGGAGATAGTAGGAGTTTATTATAATATCCCAGGCTGGTGAATACTGAGCATCTGGACCTTTGTCCCCAAGGAGCACTGAAATGACAGATGCAGATGCAGTTATGTTTAAGTGTGAGATGGTGACATTTTGGGAAGTGGTAGTAGTGATGAAAGAGTGACTCAGCATTCTCAAGGGGACAAGAACAAAATTTGTTGACAGGTTGGAATAATAAATAAAGATAAAACAAAGGAGGCCTCTTTTGAACAAATGATTGTAGGACAACTGGATATTCACCTGTAAAAGAATGGAGTTGACATTCAGCCCAGTCCTAGCTGCTTGGAAGTTCAAGGCAGGAAGATCACAAGTGTGTGGCCAGCCAGACTACATAAAGAGTTCAAGGCCAGCCAGAACTCTTATTTCAAGACCCTATGTTTTTTAAAAAATTTTTTAAAGAATTTTTTATTTTGGGGCCCGGCGGGATGGCTCAGTGGTCTAAAGTGCCTGCTTGGGGAATCTTGGGCAGCTTCAGGGACCTTGGTTCCATCCCCGGCACCACATGCTGCGCCAGCCCTGCCCTCGGGGCAGGCTGAGCTGGCCATAAAAATGGGTGAATAAACAAAGGTTCTGAAACAAGAATAAAAATAATAAATAAAATAAAAAATTATTTAAAAAAAATTTTTTTTCTTGTTTCAGAACTTTTGTTTGTTTATTTATTTATTTTTATGGCTGGCTCAGCCTGCCCTGAGGGCAGGGCTGGCGCAGCATGTGGTGCTGGGGATCAAACCACGGTCCCTGCAGCTGCCCAAGCTTTCCTAAGCAGGCGCTTTAGACTACTGAGCCATCCTGCTGGGCCCAAGAGATGAAGTCTTGTAACTCAACAATGGAGGTAAATAGATAATTAAAACATACCAAGAATTAAGGTAGACTTCCCACAGAACACAGAGCAGGGGCCAAGAGGATCATGGCGAGTGCCCTGTATCACCAGCCATCCCTGTACTGCCTAGTGAGAAGTCTTTATCACTTCTAGGTTGGTTAGATTATAGAAAAGATAGTAGCAAGAATCTTTTTTTTGTGTGTGTGTGTGACCAGGGTTCGAACTCACGACCTTGCACTTGCCCAGCAGGCACTTGTGCCTCGGAGCTATCTCCCTAGCTCCTAGTAGCAAGAATCTTATTAGAAGGGGCTGGGGAGATAGCTCTGTGGCACCAGTGCCTGCCTGGCAAGTGAAAGGTCATGAGTTCAAACCCCAGTCCCGCAAAAGAAAAAAAAAAAAAAAAAAAAACTTATTAGATACAATGTGGAAAAGTTTGAATTCTCTTGCAATTCTGGTGGCAGTTCCTCAAAATGTTAAAGATAAAATTGTGATTCTACCTCTCGGTGTATGCTAAAGGGAACAAAACATATACATCACATAAAATCCTTGAGGTGTATGTTAATAGCAGCTTATTCAAGATAGCCCCCAGGACAGAAGTGGTGTCAATGTCCCCTGGTTGATGGATGGATAAAATATGTATTGAGGCAGTGGAACATTATTCAGCAGCAAAAAGAATGAAGTACTGTCAAATGCTATGATGCAAATAAAATTTGAGCATATTATAAGTGAAGGAAGCCATCACACGGTGTATGTTCCTGCTTATATAAAATGTTAACAATAGAGAAATCTGGAGATAAAGTACATTTGTAGTAACCAGGACTGAGGGTAGGAGGTTTAGAAAATGACTGATAAAATGTGCAGTTTTTTTGGTGGAGGTGAAAATATTTTCAAATTGGGGTGACAGCTGCATAACTGAATATGCTAGAAAACAATGAATGGTATACTTTTTTTTTTTTTTCAGGACCAGCGATCAAACTCATGACCTTGCACTTGCCAGGCAGGCACTTGTGCCATGGAGCTACCTCCCCAGTCCCTGCATGGTATACTTTAGTAGGTTGCATGATACATGAATATCTCTTGATGAAGCTATTTTTAAAAAATCAAAAGGACCCTAAACTTTTAGTTTATGAGGAAGCAAGGATAACTCAGTTACTGCTAAAAGAACCAAGAAAGGCAAGAGTTGGAGTTCAGTGGTGAGTTGGGGGGGGCAGGGCGTGAGTGAATGATGGGGCTGAGGAGGAGGAGTGTGGACCCACAGCAGTGGGTGAGTGTGGGAACTCATGGGAGTGCGCAGCACCTCGGGGTAAGAAACAGCCCAATTTTGAGGGAAACCACACGTAGAAGATCAAAGAGGAGGAGCGGCTGTCGAAGCAGCCAGAGGAAAAAGAGCCAGGCAAGAGGGGAAAGAGGCAGAATCTGGTGAATCTAAGTGGCACCAAGAATAACCAGCAGAGGAAGCTGGGTGTGGAGACACATGCCTGCAACCCCAGCACTCTAGAAGAGTGAACACACTCTTGGGGCTGGGGAGATAGCTCAGTAGAATAAGTGCTTGACTGGCAAGCGCAAGGGCCTGAGTTTAATCCCTGGCTTGTCAAGGAGGTGCTAATGCCTCTGAGATATCTCCCTATCTCCTGGAATTGTTTTAAAAGGAAACAAGAGCCAGGCGTGGTGGTGCATGCCTGTAACCCCAGCACTTGGGAGGCTGAGGCAGGAGGATTGCTATGAGTTTGAAACCAGCCTGGGCTACAAAAAGTGAGCTCACGGCCAGTCTGAACTGCATAGCAAGACCCTATCTCAAAGAGACAAAAAAGGGGCCGGCGGGATGGCTCAGTGGTCTAAAGCGCCTGCTTGGGAAAGCTTGGGTAGCTTCAGGGACCTCAGTTCGATCCCTGGCACCACTTGCTGTGTCAGCCCTGCCCTCGGGCAGGCTGAGCCGGTCATAGAAATGAATGAATAAGCAAATAAAGGTTCTGAATCAAAGAGACAAAAAAAAAAAAAAAAGCAAGAACAATGGGATGTGTCTTGAGCACTTCGAAGGGGGTTGATGACAATGGGTCTTTTGCTATAATAAATGTTAAAAATGTAAATGCTATGTGTTTAAATCATAGCATAATATCTTGTATCAGAAAAGATAGTACCAAAATTTCTTTTTTTTTTTTTTTCCTTCGGGACCGGGGTTTGAACTCACAATCTTGCATTTGTGAGGCAGGCACTTGTGCCACGGAGCTATCTCACCAGCCCCACAAAATTTCTTTTGAAGGATATCATTTTCTACTTAATCATTGCTGTTTATGTATCCAAATGACCTTGTGACCAGGCATGGTGGCACACACCTATAATTTCAGCACTCAGGAGGCTGAGGCAGGAGGATTGTGGCAATTTTGAACCAGCCTCAGCTACCCATTGAGTTCTAGACCAGCCTAAATTACATAGCAAGACTGTACCTAACAAAACCAAAATGAAAACAAACCCCAGAGTGACCCTCTGCTAAGTAATCACTTGATGTAACAAGAAAGGCAGAAAGATGCACAGACAAAGATTACGACCGGGACCTACAGAAACTTGAAGTCCCATTCTGTGGCTCTTTTTTCTATCTTTCTTTTTAGACACAAGGAACTGGATCAACATCTTTCTCCTTTTTTCCTTCCTTCTTCCTTCCCTCCCTCCCTCCCTCCTTCCCTCCCTCCTTCCCTTCCTCCCTTCCTTTTTCCCTTCTTTCCTTCCTCCCTCCTTCCCTCTCTTCCTTTCTCCCTTCTGTCCTTCCTTCCTCCTTCCCTCCCTCCCTCCCTCCCTCCCTCCTTCCCCCTCTCCCTCCCTTCCTCCCAGTTCTGGATTTTGAGAACTTATACTGAGAACTTATACTGAGCTACATACTCAATCTTTTTTCTTTGCTTCTCTTGAGATAAGGACTCACTAAATAACTAGGTTATGAGTCCAGGCTCGGCTTGCACATGCCTCCCTGCTGCTGCAGCCTCCTAAAGTGCTAGGCTTATGGTGTGTGCCAGCACTCCCAGCTGGAATCAAATCTTTATTGGGTGCTATACCAGTGTGTCCAGGCAGGGTGCCTGGTGCTGGGAAGACACAGGGATAAAGAACAGAGATAAAGAACCCTCAGAGTTTATAATTCAGTCCTGGGAAGGAAAGAGGTCATGGAGGAGCCATCACTGGGGCCGTGGGAAGGATACTGAGAGCTGGAAGGGCCTTTCTCTGGCCAAGAAAGTAAAGCCGAGAGAAGTGGAGGTGACAGACACTAGAGAGCGCAGGGGGAGCCCAAGTTGCACATACAGTATTTTCCCATGTGTGCAACTCAAGTCTCCATTTCTGGTGACACTTATTCTCTGAAACGTGATGAAAGTGATGTCTTTTTTTTTTTTTTTTTTTTTTTTT
>PVJA010048352.1:0-14249 GCA_004027025.1 Myocastor coypus | reverse complement strand
AAAAAAATTGAAAAAAAAAAAAAGTAAAACTCAGAAAAAAAAATCCCTAGCTCAATCTGGTATCTCTAGGAATGATTCCTAGAAAACTCATTGCTTTTGAATAAAAAGCTGAGAAACTGCTAAATGTTATGTGAACATTGAAATTACAAATAAAAAATTAAGACTCAAAAAAAAAAAAAGAGATGGGCTAGAATGTCTTTTGCTTAAAGGAGTGTGCATGAGTCTTTGGGGGTCTAGGGGCATGATGTTATGGTTTGTATATAGGTGTTGCCCCAAAGCCTTGTGCAGTCATGAGGCAGCTTCTGGAATTTGTAATTGATTATTGTGGAAATGGGTGCGGCCCTTCCCCTGGGGCAGGTGATTTGCGTTTCATTGTAAAGTAGGTAGAGAAGTTAGCTGCTTGAGCAGCTGGGAACTCTCTCCCAATGCTCTTGCTCTCTGCCTGCTGCCATGGAAGGTTTCCCTCTGCCATGTGCCAGTCTGCTTTGGTGCCAGCTGAATATGGACTGAAACCTCCAGTAACTGTGAGCTAAATAAACCTTTCCTTCCCTCATTTTGAGTGTTGGATGTTTGTCTCAGCAATGAGAGAAGAGTAACTAAGACACATTAATATGCTAAGCTATAAAAAGCTCAAGTCAGCAACTTCTTATAATCACCAATTGTGCTGATAACTTACTACTATTATGGACAATTCAACTATATAGGGTTATATTGCTGAATTTAAGTATCTTCAATCTTTGTACTGGCATCAAGTATGAAAAGCTCCTTTAAAGACTTCTCCAAATATAGCTTCTGTAACTGCATTGGAACACCCTTGTCTGACAAAACAAAATAAAAATAGGGTGATATAAAAAATGGACCATTTTATTGTGAAAAAAAATATATATGTATATATGACAGGATAGATATACAGCTACTTTCTTATAATTCATTGAGAAAAATGTTTTTATTAATATTGTTTAGATATCATGTCGGTATCTTGTCCTCTGAATAACTACTATGAAGACAACAATATGCAATGTATTAATTTTTGTAGCTATCCTATGAACCTGTTTTGAAACTCATTGCTATTTTATTTTTTCTCATGAAAATGAATAAAAATAAATAAATTAATGAATAAATAAAAAAGAAAGGGAAAAGGACAAGATAAAGAATAAGGAAACACAAGAAACAAAGCCATCTGTGCAGAGCTAATTTACTGTATTTCAGTTTTGTTTTTAGATATCTGAAATAAATACATTAAAAAGCAATCATTTGGCTCCACATGTTTTATTGTACATTTCAGAAAGACATGTTTGAAATCATTTTGGTGTGAAGATGTGAAGGTCATACTTAGTTCCTTTATTCTGTGAAACTATGATGTAGGACTATACCCTGTACTTCTGATTTGCTTTATGTACTGAGCTCAGATGAATGTAGAATGAATTTATACAGTGGGCTCCTCAGGTTGGAATTATTTCAGGTCGTCATGAATAGGGAGCGAGTGGGTGTGGAAGGAACTATGGAATCTAGTTTCTAATGTGATTTTGCATTCATTACAGAATAGAGCTATAGTTATATCTGAACAGTTTCTTCAAAAGACTAGAATGAATATAAAACATCCTAATAAACAACCTGCCCAAGGCATAGTGTTAATTTAGAAACAGAGACAAAAATACACATTGTATTAGAGAAGTTGGGATCTGCAGAATGAAAAGTACCTCAATTCATAGGGAAACACATGCAACTAAATTCTACTCCTTTCTATCTAGGGTGTAGATATCAAATACATCATTCAACAGACCTTCCTGCAACCTCAACTGTCTCATTTCATAATGAAATTTTCTCCTCCTTGGCTGCATCACATTCATTGTTCATAATCCCAAGTTCATTTGGGAGAAGCAACAAGGAAGAAATGAACTTCCTGAATTCAAATCATTGCCTCAATACACGTGGCTTCCAGATGAAGGCCAGCATCATATAGAGGAGGGTCTTATGATTCGAACTCCACGATTGCTTGCTTTTTCCCCTGAGATAGTGTGATCATAGTGTTTCAAAAAGCAGACACCGCTGACCATAGGACTGAGGGGTCTTTCAAATGCTGAGAGACATTGCTAATATTCCAGTTATGAATATAGGCCATTGAAGACATGAAATTGAGGATGGGCTCTTTTACACTGACATTAGTTCTATGGTCACTTTTTGCCATAATAACAGCATCCAAAATATGTGGTAAGCTCATACAATGGAATACTATTCAGCCAAAAAAAAGAAAATCTGTCATATGTTGTTATATGGGTGGAATTAGAAGACATTGTATAAAGTGAAATAAGCCAATCACAAAAAGACAAACATTTCATGGTACATGCATTTGTGGAAGCTAAGATACCTTATAACATAGCAGAAAGTAGAGTAAATATGGTACATTAGAGGCTAGGGAGAGGAGCAGTAGCAGCAGAATAAAAGTGTGGCTAACATGTACAAAAATCAACTTAGGGAGTAGATGGATAAAATATCATAGACATAATAGGGTAACGACAGTCTATAACCATTAATTACACATTTTTTAAACAATTGGAGAAGTGTTTGAAGATTTACAGCATGTAGGAATACTCACATATGAGAACATGGAAATGCTAACTGTTGTGGTTTGATTATGTATTACATACACATATTAATTTGAAATACTGTACCTCATAAGTAAGTATAAATATTACACTTTAATTATAAAACTGAAATAAATTATCAAATGGAAACATTAATGTAAAGTGAGGTCTATTTCCCTCATATTTTCTTGACCTTCTCTACCACTGCAAAATTGACTACTATGAATATACTAGTCTATTCTTGCAGAAATATATATTTAGATGTATAAGCATACATACATCTAAATATATATTATATATATGATATATGATATATAAAATACATTATATTTTTCTTTGCATTTTTACCAAATTATGTTCTGCTCTACATTTAAGGAAAGATAGTTCCAAAAATAGGAACATTCATAGTATCTTTGCCATGTCTGCTCCAATCAAAGACCTCCTGTGTACTGCTGACCTTCTTTAAAATTTCTGAACTTCTTAGTTGGAAGGACCTTTTGCTTTGTGAACCCCAACATATTCCTGAAACTCAAGTCAGTCACATTACATGTCTTAGAAAAGAGGATCAAATGGCCTGCATTACACAGCACAAACCTGATCAGTACTAACCTCTCTCTCTCTCTCTCCCTCTCTCTCTCACCTAGAAATTGAACCCAGGTCCTTCACATAAAAGTACACACCAAGCTCTTTTTTGGAAAAATAAATAAATTAAGTACAGTCTTTCTAGCCTTCCTGAGTATGACTCTAATTTTCAATCCTACTGAAGCCTCTCAGAATGCTGGGATTATAAGCATGTACCATCATGCCTTGTTTTTCCTGATACATTATTAGAAAACAGGAACAATTTTGACCTAAAAGGCTAGATTCCCAAAGCACTAAATCCTAGTACCAAAAGACCAGCAAACAGTTAGGTTAGATCTTCTTTCCCTCTGGCTGAGTAAGTTTGAAAATCTCCAGGGAAGGAAGGTTGTTAGCCAATGAATTTACCATATGATGTTGAGGAGCTAGTCCCCATGCTGATCTGAAAATGAAGTGAAAAACCAAGGTTTTTCTGGAGATGGTTTCCATCTTTAGTTTTGAGACAGAATCTCCCTGTTTCCCTGACTGACTTTGAACTACTGGGTACAAATGATCATGTCTCAACCTCCTGAGTAGCTAAGACTAGCATCAGTTGTATAACTATGCACATATAGTGGTGGGGACTACACCCAGGACCTCATTCAGAACACATCTTCTGCCACTAAGCAACATCTCTGTCCAGAATTCAACTATCTTTTTGTGGAGGGAAGAGTGCTTTGACTGGAACCCAGCATCTTACATATGCTGAACATGAACACTAAGTTATAACTTTGGTTCCTATTTGTTTTTAAGAAATTTTTCTGGAAATCACATTCTGGAATGCCTTTTGAAATTCAAGGGTTAAAGCTCTTCCAAAGGCTTGTCACTCACTTTTACACATGTAAGATAGAGTCACACACACAAAAAAATAGATAGTAAGCTTCAAGTAACCAAAGCCATTGTTAACATTTCTCAGATTGTAAAGGTAATGGAAGTGGTTGCACATATTTAAGCAAGAAAGTGTCAGAGGACTGGCAAGATAGCTCAGCAGACAAAGCGCCTGCTTAGGCAATCTCAGGGACCAGGATCTGATCCCCAGCACCATATGCCATGCCAGTCGCACGTCCAGGTACACTAAGCTGGACGTTGAGACCCAGGCACAGTGTTGCACACGTATAATTCCATTGCTAGGGAGACTGAAAACAGGAGGATCACTACGAGTCCAAGCTGTGTAGTGAGACACTGTACCAAATGCATAAAAAAGAATGTGCCAGAATGTGATACCATACCTCTAGGCACAAAAGGAGTCATATCTGCATAAAAGCTCCCACCCCTGTGATCAAACACTAATGGGTAATAAATAGCAAGTACACTATATTTCTCTACAGAAAAATAAGTACTTTCCTAATTATACAAGCTATTTGTTCCTGTTGGTTATTTCTCAGTTTCAAATAACTCAGAAGTATCTATCAATAGAAGTAGAGATCATTTGAAATTCCTCTACTTTTATTTTCCTAACTGTAGTAAGCAGAATTTTGGCCTTCATGATACTTATTCCCTATGAACATTTTACATTCCAGATGTAATTTTAATGGCTAATAAGTAGTTCATTGTAGGGGCCCAGCAGGATGGCTCAGTGGTCTAAAGTGCCTGCTTAGGAAAGCTTAGGCGGCTGCAGGGACCGCAGTTTGATCCCTGGCACCACATGCTGCACCAGCCCTGCCCTCAGGGCAGGCTGAGCCGCCATAAAAAATAAATAAATAAATAAATAAATGAAAGTTTTGAAGCAAGAAAAATTAAAATAAAATAAAATAAATTATTAAAAAAGTAGTTGATTGTAAAGTGGGGCATTGGCCTGGCTGATGCAGGTTGATCTGTTCTAAACTAACAAAATAGGAGTTCATTTGAGTGGTCTTAACTATACAGAAGAAAAGTCTAACCATGTATATAAAGAGTAAAGCTATATTAACATGTTGAACTATAAAACGCTCAAGTCAACAGCTTCCAACGTCGCCAGTTCTGGTGATAACCCACTACAATTATGGACTATTGGAGTACATATATAGTTACTTTCTCTTAGTTTAATGAGAAGAAAGATTTGTACTTACAGTGTTTAGACAAGATATCATGTCTGCATGTTGTATTCTGAACAACTACTATGAAATCATTGTTCATACTGACAACAATATGCAATGTATTAATTATTGTAACTGTCCTACTAAACTATTGTGAAACAGTCTCATTTTTCTCATTAAAATTAATTTTTAAAAGAATTTAAAATTTTTCATAATCTTAGTTACTCAATCCTCAGTAAATTGAGACACTTTAATGGGCCCTAGTTTGGAATTAGATTAAATTTAACTTACATAGGTGGCTATAGATACCAAGTATTTTATTTACTGCCTACTGTGATCCACTAATTTTCTGCCAAACCACACACCAGGAAGTGGTAACATGCAGAAGGGTCAATATTCAGTTCCATGAAACACTGGATATATCTATAAAATATAAAAAAGCAAATGACATTGCAAACTGGCAAGACTGCTTGTATAAAACAGAAGATAGAATTTAGGACATTGAAGATACCATTGCTGGTAGTGAACATGAAGGAAACATCTCGATAATAATAAGAAAACAGGAAATAACAATACAACAGCTGCAAATGATACAAAGAAAAATAATATGAGATTGATAGGTATCAACAAAACAGCTGAAGATAATACAAAGGACATAAAAAGAGGGCTGAGGCAGTGGTGACACTGAGGCTGGAAGTGATGCCACTGTGAAGAAATGAGAAATATAAATTTCCCATTCCATTTCTAGAAGGCATGATTCTGGATGATACTAAAGGAGAACAGTGGGTATTGGGCAAGATGATTGGCTCTAGAAGAATCAGATTGATATATTTAGCTTTCCCCATAAATAAACAAGACACAGATGCAAGACATGTAATAAAAGCAGAATATCAAGAAAATGGTCCATTATTTTCAAAACTAAAATTTTATCAGAGAGCTGCAAATAAAAGACTGTATCAAAAAGTGGATAGAACCCAAACAACTTGATTATTTAGGAATTCCTCTGTTTTATGGATCTGACATAAGTGAATTCAGGGGACAAAGCTACAGGTTTATGATAATGGAAAGATTAGGAATAGATTTACAGAAGATCACAGACCAGAATTGGACTTTTAAAAAGTCAACCGTCCTTCAAATAGGTCTCCTAATGCTGGATATACTAGAATATATACACGGAAATGAATATGTTCCTGGTGACATTAAAGCAGCAAATCTACATTTGAGTTATGAAAGTCAAGATCAGGTTTACCTGGCAGAGTATGGACTTTCCTACCAATATTGTCTGAATGGGAACCACAAACAGTATCAGGAAAAATCCAAGAAAAGGCCATAATGCAACAATGGAGTTTGCTAGCTTGGATGCCCACAAGATAGTAGTCTTGTCCAGAAGAAGCAATGTGGAAATCCTCAGCTACTGCATACTGTGGTGGGTGTGTGGAAAACTGCCTTGGGAAAAGAACCTGAATGACTCCTTGGCTGTCCAGACTGCCAAGACAAAGTATAACTTTTCATATATTTCATCATTGCTGTAACAGGTCTGAAGCATACCTTAAAGGAACCACATATACCAGAATAGATCACCATCCATCTACATGATGAAGCAAATTTATTTAATTTGAAATAAAATTAAAAGTCAATGAATAGACATAAAGTCCATTAAAGATAACACCTGTAAAATTAGATGTACTTGCATTGCAATTTTAAATATAAAGTGAAATTTCTGTCCCTTTATAGAGTGTTTTCTGGAACTTCACTTTAGGTGGTAGTGTTTACAAGGAACAATATTTTCCAGTTAGCATCGTATGAGTGTATAGATGTAGAGTGTGGGGTGATTGATAATAATGGTGCAAAGAAACAGTGTAGATTGAGACAAACAGGGCTTATGTTTTTCTGATAAAAACAACATAGCTCTTATTTCTGTCTTGGAGACAGTATGTTTCATTTCTTACCCAAGAAAAAATGTACATGATCCTTTCTATGAGTTAGTCTTGTACATAAACATTTTTAACAGTCTACATTCAAATTTTCCTCCTTAGATTCTATTGGCATGAAGAACTAGGTCAGACTCAGAAAAGAGTCTGTTACTGTTTTTTGTTTGTTTGTTTGTTTTTGTTTTTTTAACCTATCTACGGTCTGGCCTAAGGAAAAGTCAGGTCCAGTGGCAACAGAGCTGTCACGTTTTCATTATGCAGAAATCTGCTTAGTAGCCATTATCCAGATATCAAAAATATTAAAGCCAGTTTCAATTTTAAGTAGGATGCCTCACAAGAGAAGGAAGCAAAAAGGATAGCATATTCATGAAAATCGGTGTTAATGGCTCATAGCGTCAATTCTTAAGAGTGCCCTGCAGAGCCAAGCATAATGTGCACTGCTGTAATCCCAGCATTTGCGAAGCTGAGCCAGGAGGACTGGTGGAAGTTCAAAACCAGCCTGGACTACAAAAGTGAACTCAAGGTCAGCTGGAACTGCATAGCGAGACCCTGTCTCACAAACACAAAAAGAAAGAAAGAAAGAAAGAGTCCTATAGATTATATTTGTAAATACTGAATGAATTTTAAAAGACATAAAAAGAGAGTTTGAGAAGTAGCAGCAAAAAATATCCTAAGCATAGAAATAGAATCTGATATACACTTAACTGGAACATATGGAACTCCAGCTAGCCATAATCAAAATTAATTGCCACTGACACACATAATAATCTACATTCCAGAAATTGAACAAAAGAATACAATACTAAAAGCTGTCAGAGAGAAGAAACAGATTAAGTATTAGGGAAAGGCCATCAGAATCACTGCAGATGTCACAACTTGGGCCATCAAATCAAGAAGGGCCAGAGTCAGATACTTCACGTGGAGAAAAAAACAACTTTCAACTCAAATTGATGTATCCTGCAAAACTATCTATCAAAATTAATAGAGAGATACTTCCATGACAGAAAACAGTTAAAGAAATTCATAACTATCAACCCAACCCTACAAAGTATATTGACAGATACTTTAGAAAGACATTGCAAAATTAGCTATAGAGTCAATACTGCAAGTTCGATGGAAAAATGTTTTCCTGAGAAAAATAAGCCAGGGGAAATTGTTAATACATGGAAGCTGTGAAATTACTGGACTATACTGAAAAGCCTCTTTATCAGAAGTTCTATGATATTCTTTTACAAGGACTGAAAGCTATAGGAAGTAAGGATAACAGCAAGCTAGAACTCAGTGTTATTCAGAACAGAAGTTTGAAAGCAAAAGCAGTAATAAAGAGAAAGAAAGACATGGAAGAAAGCACAGAATCTAGTGTGGAAGTGATGGAGGCCCTAATTCCCAGGTAGAAGTGGTCCCACAGACATGTTCAAGAACCAGGAAGAGGATCTAGAAGTAATCACATGGCTCAGAACTTTTCTGCATTTTCATTTGACTTTTTCTCCATTTGTCTTTTGTTTTGTTTTCATGTGAGTGTAATTGGGTGGGTGTAATAATTAAAGCCTTTATCTTTGAAACAAGCTTTTTTACTAAATGAATACTTTGTACAATTAATAGAGGCTGGTTTATAAATTTCAAAATCTTCAAATTATATGCACCGAGTGATCAAATAATTTGGGTGGGCATATGAAAAAAAAAAAAAACTGCTATGGAATCTACTCTCCCAATCATTGTGCATTTCCAAGATTGGCTAAAACATGTTTGAGTCTTCACTTTAAAAGAAATGCAAAACTTAAAATAAAGGTCATTTTTGCTCAAAAAATATAACAACATCAAAAAAAAATCAAAGACCCAGGCTGACCAGTTAGCTCAGCATATTAAAGCACCTACTTAGTGCATATATAGGGGCTGAGGGAGGATTCAATCCCGGGCCTGCTGTGACAGCCCCGCCCCAGGGCACTCTGAGACAGCAATTGAGACTGGGCGTGGTGGTGCACACCTGTAAACTTAGCGTTTTGGAGGCTGAAAAACAGAAAGGGTCACTACAAGTCTGATCTGTATAATGAGGTCCTGTAGACCCTGCACTAAATAACTACAAAAAATTCAAAGACCCATCATAAATAGGCATCTGAGATAAATATACAATTCACAAATGAAGAGATACAAATGACAAATAAATATATGAAAAAATGTTCAACATCATTGGTTATACAGGAGAAGCAAATTAAAATAATTCTGAGATACCATATTCTATCAGAAAAAAAGACTATCATCAAAAAGTCAACCAATCACAAATGCTGGAGGGACTGTGGAGAAAAAAGAATGCTTCTCCAGTGTTGGTGGGAGTATAGGCTTGTATAACTACCATGGAAATCATTATGGAAATTTCTCAAAAATGTACAATTGGAAGATACCTTCAAGCCAGCAATTCCCATCCTATGTATTTTTTCCAAAAAAACTGAAATCATCATACCACAGTGATATATGTGCACTCATGTTTACAGCAGGGCAATTAGTCATAGATAAATCATAGAAACAAATGCACATCAACTGAGGAATGAATAAAAAAGATACGGTATTTTTACACACAATGGAGTATTATTCACCTAAAAAAGATAAATTTGAGGCTTTTGTAGAAAAATGGATGCAACTTGAGACTATATGGGTAAGAGAAATAAACCTGAACCACGTGTATAGACATCATATTACCTTGCTAGTGTGAGAACCTGAATGAATGAATGAAAGAAGTCTGAATGGTACAATAAATACTATGAAAGGGCAAGAATTTGTTCAATGGAAAGGGAAAACTGGGATGAGGAAAAGGACAAAGGAAAGAAGCACAAAAGACACATTTATGTTCATATATAGGATAGTTTGGATAATTATATTGTCTATTTCTGCTGGTCTTTTGAAAGGAGCAGTTAATGCTTAAAATTAATTTTAATTTAAATTTTTTGTTTGAATTTCTTACAACTTTTTGTTATTGTTTTGTTTTTTCTTTAAACCAGTCTTGCATGCTTATATCTGGTAACCTGAACAACTAATTTGAAGATAGTAGCATTTAGTACAACAACTGTTGTTGAATTCCTATTAGTTTGTTTAGTGAAATTCTGTATCAAAATTTTAAAAAATCAATCCCCTCTAATTCAAAGAAGCACCCCCAAATATATGGGCATCTGAGATGAATAAACGCCTTTCAGATAAATAAAGGCAAATGGAAAATAAACATATGAAAACTGTTCAATGTTATTGGTCATTTGAGAAATACAAATTAAAACATCAAGATTTCATCTCCCCCCAGAAAGAATAACTGTCATCAAGAAATCAATCAGTAACAAATGCTGGAGTAGCTGTGACAAAAAAAGGAATGCTTCCCACTATTGGTGAGATTGTGGACTGGTACAATTACTGCAGAAATCAAAATGGAGTTTCCTCAGAAAACTAGGATTTAAGGTCCCACTTAACCCAGCTACTCCTTTTCTGGGTATTTTTCCCAGAAGAACTGGAAACACCATATTTCAGCAATATATGTATAACCATATTTATAGTACTGCCCTTTGTAATAGCTAAATCTTAGAAACAGCTCAAATGCCCATCAGTTGAGGAATGGATAAAAAAAGTTATATTTTTATACAATAGAGTACTACTTAACTATAAAGACAGACAAACTCAAGGCTTTCATAGGTGAATGGATGCAACTAGAGAGTATATTCGTACATGAAATAAATCAGATTCATGTGTAAACATCATATTGTCTCCCTGGTGTAAGAAATTCAAAGAGTAAACAAAATCAAAAAGTTACAGTAGACCCTATGAAAGGAAAAGTGATCAAAAGAAATAAACAACTGGGATTGGGGAAAAGAAAAGGGAAAGTAAAAAAAGGAACAGCTCTTATGTTGTGTTGTGTGATCAACTTTGTAGGCTTCTGTCTGGTAATCAAAGCACCTACATTGAAGATATCAATATGCAACATAATAACCATTGTTAATTTCCTATCATCCTGTTTTGAAATTTTGTATTTCTTTGTTCTTTCTCTTTAAAATAAAATAAAAATGACAATGCAGTTGAAACATATGGTGACTGTAGGAATTTTTTAAATTATTACAATAAAAACATGTCACATAATTCTTCGTCAAAATGCTCCCCCACTTCCAAGAAAACTTTCCCACCATCCATGTCACTTTCTGAAATATTTTGGCTTTATGCATATCTTCATGTACACACTCCCTAAGATACTATGCTGCTGTGCTATTTGGATATTTTCATTCAATTCAAAATGTTTACCTTTCATTTTGACTTTGGGGAAGCACAAGAAAATGTACAGTACCAGATCTGATGAATAACTGGGTGTGTATATACCTTAATGTTTTTATATTTTTACTTTTCCATTGTATGACACATCATCAGTATTCACATTGTTTTTTATCAAACATCATAATGAATGAAAAATAACGAGAAAGTGACAAGAATAATGGGTGATTTTACTCTACTTACTAAATTCTTGGTTGTACAGAAGCTTTCTAATCTGATGTGATCCCATTTGTTCATTTTTCTGCTATTTCCTGTGGGATCATAGTTCTGGTGCAAAATAATTCCTACACATGTCTTCCACACATATTTTATCATCTAGTAGGTTCATGTTTCTGTTTTGATGTTTAGATTTTTGATTCACTTTGATTTTAATGTAGTATTTAGTGAGACATATGGCTGAAGATTCAATCTTCTATAGTTCTTCAAATTTCCCATCATCATCTGTTCAGTAGACTTTCCTTCAACACATGCTTATAGCCTTCTTATCAAAGATCTAATAGCTAAATGTGTCTGTGAAGTCTCTGTATCCCTATTCTGTTCCATTCATTCATGTGTCCATTTTTGTTCTAGTATCATGCAGTGGGAGGGGAAGTGAAAACAACTAGAATAAAGATACGCCATGTAAAGAACCTAATAACATCAATGAGTATAAACATGTATCATAAAAATGAGCTAAGATTAGTAATATCAGTAAGAATAAAAATAAGAGAAAGGGGATTGGGATAAGGAGGGAGAGTAGTAGGAGGGAGGGTGACTAGAAAAAAAAATAAAGAAATATTATGTATAGGTAACCAGACCCAAGATGTCTACAAACTTCAAGTAGTGAAAATATATGTACTAATAATGGGGCTGGGGAGATAACTCAATAGGATCAGCGCTTGCCTGGCAAGCACAAGGGCCTGAGTTCAATCCCTCAAAGGGCCAGGTATGGTGGCACATGCCTGTAATCCCAACACTTGAGAGACTGAGACAGGAGGATTGGTGTGACTTCAAGATCAGTGTGGGCTACAAAAGTGAGCTCAAGGCCAGCCTGAACTGTATAGCAAGACCTTGCCTCAAAAAGGCAAAAGAAAGAAAGAAAGAAAGAAAGAAAGAAAGAAAGAAAGAAAGAAAGAAAGAAAATCTATACTAATAAAAATAATGAGTGTATTTGAAGCAAGAGTGGGTATTTTCATTAGCAATAAAAGCAATGTGTCTTTGACTTTACAGTGAGTGCATCATTATGACATCTCCACTGCACAGTCACTTGATTGCACATACAGATTCTCACACACACACACACAGAGAGAGAGAGAGAGAGAGAGAGAGAGAGAGAGAGAGAGAAGACAGAGACAGAAACACAGAGACACACAGAAAGACAGACGAACAAAACCTAGTATCTAACAATTCTCTATCTCAAGATTCCCTCTCCAGTTCACTTCCAGTATCAAACCTTTACAGACGTACATTGAGTTGAGGCACTTTCCAGAAAACAGCCACACAATTTACAAACTATAGAGCAACTTAAGGAAACAAGTAGCTCAACTACTTCAATTTATTGCAAGGAAAGACTATTTAACAACACACAGTTAATGACAGAACGAGCTTAGAATCTAGGTACCCCAAGTTCTCTTTCCACTGCTCCATCATGCTTCATCTAGTTCTCCTTCCAAATAAGATGAAATGCTTTCTAGCAGTAGTGATATTCATTTGTAGAGAAACAACACAATCTTGTCACCCCATTTTCAAAATACCTCTTACTTATATAGGGGTGAGGTAACTTATATCCTTCTGCAGTGATTAAAAGCTGAAGAGTACCAGGATTAGAATGAGAGTAAGTTAAAAGCCTAGCTCAGTAGGCTGGGTGTGTACTTCAGTGGGAGAGAACTTGCCTACCCTGCGTTCCATCCTGGTCCTCAAAATATTAGGAAAAGCAAAGGTAATTCAGTGCCTGACTTCACAGTAAGCTTGTGAGGATTTGTATTTTTTCCCAAACCAAAATGTGTTTGTATTTATTGTCCTGCCTAAGCCCCTCAAGAGGCTGTGGAGGTAGAAAAGCCAGAAGAACATCAGAGCTAAAGTGTCCAGAAGAAGAAAAGTAGAAACCAAGAGTTAATGAAAGTAACTTAAGTAGTTAGTGACAACACCTGGGCTCAGAGCTGTGCCTCTTGCTTCCAACTCTCTTTCCTTAGTTTACACACACAATTCTAGCACTTCTTCAGTGGTGACTAAATATCCTGTAAGTAGACGTTTAGAGATTTCAGTTTGCTGGGACTGAAACTTTCTGCGTCCTGAGTGTCAGTGAGATCTTATCCCAGGGGAAAAAAATGAAGCTTAGTTTTAAGATGAGACAAAGCAAACTGACATACATCTAAGAATCAGAAAGTTGTTTCAATTCCCAGGACCAAAACAATGAAAACTAAAGGCTGCCCAGGGGGTGATGGTGGAGAGCTGGGAGAGTTGTTCAGGGCCACAGGACATGCATGAGGCCTTGGGTTGCATCTGCAGCACTGAAATTAAAAAAGAAAGAAAGAAAGAAAGAAAGAAAGAAAGAAAGAAAGAAAGAAAGAAAGAAAGAAAGAAAGAAAGAAAGAAAGAAAGGAAGGAAGGAAGGAAGGAAGGAAGGAAGAAAGAAAGAAAGAAAGAAAGAAAATAGTTTCAAAACCTTGAAGAGTCAACAACTTGCTATGTCATTTTCTCAAAGTCTGTGCTTTCTACTAGGGAAAAGCAAAAACTATAAGCACGATCAAGATGACCATTTCTGTGTAAACATGAAAAAGATGGAGGGAAGTTTCCTGTATGAATCTTCTCCAAGGACTGTAGGA
>PVJA010048351.1:0-14220 GCA_004027025.1 Myocastor coypus | reverse complement strand
AAAAAAAAAAAAAAAAAAAAAAAAAAAAAAAAAAAAGAAGAAGACAAAATTTCAAAACAAAACAAGAGAATAAAAATAGTTGATACATTATGTGTCACACAGTTTCTCTTGTATGAGAAATACAAAATATATGTAAATACACAACTAAAGCTATTTCTCTCAAAGGTCAGTCTTTTCCTCTTCTCTTTGTGGGTCTCCAGTACCTAGAGAAGTTACTTTCTTATAACGATATGTATATGACTATGTTCTTAAAATTATTTTTCAATGATTCCTATGAGAGGTAAGTGTCCAATTGTCCACCCCAAATATCTTGCCTGTGTAGAGTTAGGTATTGAGTTAATTGAGCTGTGGAATTTTCCATATTTTTACCTCCCAGTTTAGGAACATACATAAAAGAGTTGCTTCCAATCCATCTTTGAAGTATTATTATCTACTGATGTGATCCAAGCCTAAGCTTTTGCCTTTATGGAATGGTTGCACCATGATTTCTTCGTTTGTAAAATAAATGTAAAAAAGGTATTTAATAGGTTGGTGGAAATCAAATAACTTAATTTCAAATGGAAATTGGAAGCTCTAAAAATGTCTTTTTTTTTTTAGCCTCTGAAACAATATATTCTCAATCAGAGTTAAAAAGTTCTAATTCTCATCTTATTTTTTAGTATTTCTAAATCTTAAGATAATTACCGAGTTCACTTTAAAATGATACTAAAATGGAATTTGGAAGGTAAAATCATTCTTACATTTTCTTTGTACAAGGAAGAAAAAATAGCTTCTATCACAGAAAGCAGGCCAAGTGCAGTTCTGGTCAAGGAAGCTGCCATTGCCATGGGTAAGCTCGGCACTGAATATTGCGGGGGAAACTGCCCACTGTGTGGGAGCACTTGCTGGGTCTTTATTCTTCACCTGACTCCAGTACCAGTGGTGGATTTTCCTAGAAAGAAGGCAAGACCTGGGGCAAGGTGGGCCTTTCAGCAGCAGACCATAAAGTGGCCCAGAGCTGGAGGCCGTCCTTCACAACAGGGGTCTTGCCCAGCCAGGGCTTATAGATCTCCCTATGTCTTACCCAATGGGATATGCTCTGAATTCTTGCTAAATTCCATTGAAACAGTGCACTGAATGAAAGACTTTGAGTTGAAACAATGAATTTAGTGTGTTAGAATGAAATTCTAAGCATTCTTTCCTTTTTTATTTTTTAAATGTTTATTTTGTTTTGAAGAGTAAAAACAGAAGCAAAAACAAATAGAAAAAACAGGGTAACATACAATACATATGTTAAAGATTTTCAAAGCAGGAGGAGCTAATTAACAATGGTTGTTATATTATCTATTCTTTATTTTTTAATTTTTTAGGTTAAGTAATTCTATTAAAATCAGCAAAGGAGTTAGACACTTATAAAAAGCAAACATAAACATGTCCATTAGTGTATGTCCAAACAAAGATCCTTATCATTTATAATAGATTAAGAATTGTGTTCAGTTTTAACTCTAATTCTCTTAACTCAGGCAATAGCTTCAAACCAAATTTATTCCTTCTTCTGAGGTGATTCTATTATTTTATTAATTTTATGTTTTTGGCGGGACCGGGGTTCAAACTCACGACCTTGCACTTGGCAGGCAGGCACTTGTGCCACAGAGCTATCTCCCTAGCCCCTATTTTATTAATTTTAATGAGAAAGAAATAGCAACAAGACAGTTTCAAAATGGGTTGGTAGGGCAGTTACAATAATGAATACATTGCATATTGTTGTCTTCATAGTAGTTACTCAGAATATAAAATGCACACATGATAACTTGTCTAAGCACTAAACATTTCCCTTTTAAGAATTTCATTTTATTATAAAGACAAATCTCTATTAAAACATTATTCTCCTTTTATAATAACACTCACTAATAAAATCCAAAATAAAAATATTTGTCTATACCAGTCAGTGCCTATGCTGACATGTATGGTAACTTTCCCATTTGGGGCTGTGATAACACCCATCCATTGAACAACATTGTATTTAGTTCACAGTTGTGCAGGTTACGAAGTCCACAGCTCAGGCTGCACCGGGTGAGGACCTTCTTGCTTCAATGCAGCATGGGGAAAGCATTACTTGGAGGCCCAGGAGGAGGAAATGAAGGCCAAACTTGCCTAGATAGCCAGAACCGCTCCTGCAAACATGGCACTAGCTCATTTGGGACATAATAGCCTTAAAGGCTAGACTTCTCAACATTGTTGCAGGGAGGACTAAAATTTCAACATAAGAACTTTTTATTTTTCTCTTGCCAGATGGGAATTATATGTAGAGGTTGTTACATATTGTCTATAAAAGAATTATAGCTAACCACACAGGAAGGAAGTGGACAAAATATTCTGTGCAGTTAAAATGATCTTAGTGAAACAGAACTTTACCTATGACTCATGTTACATTATATGGGAGGATGTGATGCATCACCTTCCTCCCCCTCCTCCTCCTCCTCTTCCTCTTCCTCTTCCTCTTCCTCTCCTTCTCCTCCTTCTCCTTCTCCTTCTCCATCTCCTTCTCCTTCTCCTTCTCCTTCTCCTCCTCCTCCTTCTCCTCCTCCTCCTTTTATCTTCTTCTTCTTCTTCTTCTTCTTCTTCTTCTTCTTCTTCTTCTTCTTCTTCTTCTTCTTCTTCTTCTTCTTCTCCTTCTCCTTCTCCTTCTCCTTCTCCTTCTCCTTCTCCTTCTTCTCCTCCTCCTCCTTCTTCTTCTCCAGTATTTTAAGGAAGGGTCTATATGGTGTTCAGGATCTCACTACTAGACTGGATTTATAGTGGTCCACCTGTTTACAGCCTCCCAAGAGTTGGGATTATAGGTGAGTGCCACCATGCCTAGTTTTCATTGTAGTCTTGGCTTGCCCTGAGAGCAGGGCCAGCACTTCAGGCCTGAGGATTGAACCACTGGCCCCTGAGACTGTTTACAGTTGCTTTGATCTACTGAGCTATTTGGTTGGCTCAACACCATCTTCTTGAACATGTTCAGTTATTTGTGGTTCTGGATGAGGTCACAACAGGTGACCATGGCAGTTCAAAAGCATTCACAACAGAACCACCTGATTTCCAGGAGGCCAGAGTCTGGCCCTGTGAGAAGCAGCTATGGGCTGAGTGTGTGAGCCCCCCACCACCACCCAGGCTGTCTGAGTGGTGGGAGGTAACCAAGTTTAGTTTCCTATTAATTTTGTCCAGGACAGTTGGAGTGCATATGTAAACACCTCGTCTTCTTTGCTGCTTTTTGTTTAGTTTTTATTTATTGGTGTGTGTACATTAAGTAATCAAATCCCTCATGGGGAGTTGACATATGAACATAATGCATTTTGGTTTTTTCACAGTCCCCTTATCTCTTGGGTCCCTTTCTCATTTCAAAAAAAAAGTCTCTTTACCTGTTTTCTATTTCTTTTAGTTTGCTCTTTTTTTTTTTTTTTTTTTTTTTAATTTCAGGTTTCCCATTAAACAGAAACCATGCAATATTTATTCATGTGTACCTGGTTAGTCCAGTTAGGTCTATGGTGACAGGATAAACCCATTTTTCTACAAACGACTCAAGTTCATGCTCTATGGCAGAATGTGTGCTCTAGCTTCACCTGCCATGCAGGGCCTCTCCGTAAACCCCAGGGCTTCCCTCTACTGGCCTTTCTGAAGGCCCTGAGTGTGACTGTCTCTTTCTTTGGTTCTTCATCATCCTCTAAGGCCTTTTGTGGCAGCAACTCCTAAGAGAATTCTCCAGTGTCTGGCAGCCGCTAGTATATTTCCTGTGCTGGTTATAAAATACCAGTTGTTGAATGTCCTATTTCCCTGCCCAACCCTTTGGAACTGAGATTACAGCTAATTATTTTGACTTCTTCTATATTTGCTATGTAATATGATTTTACCCCAAGACTGTCCCTGCACAAAAATGCCTCCCCATGTGTTGGACAACACAGGGGCCCTGACAAATGCATTCATTCACACCATGATACCTGGTGTGTTCAGGGAACAAAAGGAACCAGCCCCCCATCAAATTCAAATAAGAGTGTTTCATTGTGCTTATTCTTCTTTCTTTTTCTCTCTCTGTTCTCTTTTAATTTCTTTTCTCACCTTTTCTTATCTTCCTCCCTTCCTTCCTTCTTTCCTGTCTTCTTCTTCTCATCCCTCACTTTTCCTCATCGCCATCTACAATTCCATTTTATCTACTTTCCAACTTTTCTGTGGCTTTCTTGTTTTGTTCCACAGAAACAAATATGGAGGTTTCTTTCTTTTTTTTTTTTTTTTTTTTGTTCCTGAGTTAGGTGGCTCTCCGTAAAATTGTATTTGCAGTTCAATTTTCTGTAGTTACAATTAAATTTGTTATGGTCCTCTTTCTAGTCACTTTGCAGTTTCCAATAATTGAATTTGTTGCAAAATTTCTTTCAAGAGCAGCAGTGTTTTGTGGTGGGAAGGGCTTCCAAAAATAAGCAAAAAAAGAAAATACTTCCATAGAAATTAACAGTTTACTAACACCAAACCTTCTACACTGCATTGCTGTTTGGAAAATTTAGACAATCAATTCAAATCTAACATAAGGTTTTGAGTACTGTATTCAAGCTTCCAGTAAATTTTCTAAAAACAGCATCCAAAGAATATATTTTTAAGGGCTCTTTTGGAATGTATGGTTTTGATTGGATTATGTAGATTGAATCTACAAACTATATATTTTTTGGATACACATACAATGAAAAAGATTGTGTTGTTCATAGAGGATTTTTTTTAATATCTGCAAGTTGAAATTAAGTTCCAAGTATATCCTTACCCTAATTTCAGTCATATGTACCGAGAATCTGCTACTTAGTGTGTTTCTTTTGCAAATCAGAAGTGGAGGTTTAAACTATAAATATTTTTCTTCAAAATTTAAATCACAGAGATAAAAAAAAAAATCAAGAGGAAATGTCCAAAAGCACTTTCTCCCAAAAGAGCTGCAAAAAAATATTGCTCCTTGAAACATAGGGCTACAAGAAACATTTGCATTTAGTAAGTTGCATTATTTATAGACACAGAACCGCAACCTCTCATCCCCGTCTAGTAGTTTATTTTAAATGTATAAGATTTACAAAACAAAAGTTAGAGAAACATGTGTTGAGCAATACGTAAGTACTGCAAGTGAGCTTCTGTATTCTTTTAGCATTGCACTATTTTCATCATTTTTGACATAAAGATGTGTTTCACAAGGAGGAAAAGCCACTTTTTGGACTAAGTAGTTAAGCTGTGAATGAAAAACTGGTAACGCGAAAGAAGGGAAACGGTTCTGATTTCCATTATACCTAAGGTCACATGCAGGTCATGTTTAACACAGATTCCATTTTCATATATTTTAATAAAATATGTATAAGAACTTTCAGTAACAGCTGTGGAAAGAATTTGATCTAAAGGAGCAAAACTAAGTGTCACTTTAACATTAACCGTCTAGTGATGAATAAGGCAAACAGTAGCAAAAATGAATGCTTTCCCTGAAGCAGAAGGCAGAAATGTTTGCGTCTTAGCTACTGATGTGAAAGGAATATTCGATAGTGGTGGTCTTGGAACAAGATATCCTGGGTTTGGCATTAAAATAAGAAGAGTAAATGAAATGTAAATCCATATAGCTTATTTAGAAAGTCTTAGCATATGCGAGGAGAAAGAGCGAAGTATCTGCTTGTCTTGTTCTTAGAATATTCTGAGAATAATATGGCAGGAATTGGCACTTTGCTGGACATTTCCATACCTTTCCTTCTTACTTCACGTTCTTTCGCAGAGAGGTGGCATCTTCTCTTCGTAACTTTGCTGTCATCCTCAAAAGATGAAGCTGGTTTGGGTCTTGCTTGTACCTTGGGCTCCTGTCTTTGTGTTTCTAAAGGCACATATTACATCTCTTTTTACAATAGTTTGTCATGCCAGGAAGAGGATAATTTGCACTTTAGGCAAAATCTCAGGCTTCAGAGTGGGGTTCCTTCAACATTTCATGGGGACCAAGCTTTTTATTTTCTGGCTTTCCCATGGGTGGTGTTCTGCTTATTTCGCTAGTTTACATGGCTGCTTTCTTTTACACTCTGTGAAAGATAAAATAATTCCACAACAGTTCTGAGGGAACAGCACAGCGTCTGCTGCCCAGCTGCATGAGGCAGTAGGTAATAATTGGCCTGAAAATACAGATCGGCCATTACTAGACTTGTTAAAGTTTGTGTCAGTTCCCTGCCGTAATTACTGAAGGCCTAATTCAGACCAGCTTTCCTCCACAAAATTAAATAAAAGAGGTACTAGATACACCATGCTTCAGAAGGATCAGTCAGTCCTCTTTGTGCAGCAGTGACCTTTGTGTCCCCTTTATTAACAAGTGGGGAAAATTTAACTGCGTTGCATGAGCTCTTGTATTTTCCGGCCATTATTTAAAGCATGTCAAAAAGAGTTTTATAGCTCTTCAGTCTTTTTTAACCTTACTAGCTAGGCAAGAGCTTGAAGCTCCACCTTTTCTTTCCTTTCCCTTTCTTCTTTCTTTACTCCCTTGCTTCCTTTTACTTTCTCTTTTTCCTTCCTTCCCTCCCTCTCTCCGCCCATCCATCTCCCCTTTTCGTACCTTTTTCCTTCTTCCCTACTCTCTCTTTCTCCCTTCTCGCTTTCCTTTCTTCCCTCCTCATCTTCTTTTATTTTAAATTAAGCCCAAATCTATTTAAATGTTTTATCTTGCAGCGTTTTGTGGGTGTCTTGGAACTGGGAACCCCTGAAGTTCTGTGAAATAACTGTCCTGCTTGTCAACCAGAAAGTGAATATACATACCGATGCTTGCCTTGGAGGTCACACTGTGTCTAGTATTTTGTGATTTAATTGCATACTGAATGTAGGTTTGAATCTGTTAGAAAAAAGACAGATGCAGACTTGATGAGGTAATCTTTTACCCTCCACATCATATTTCACTTAAGTGGTAGTCAACGCACAGCCCTAATTGGCAGTCAAATCAGAACTCTGTTGACTGTAGCTAAATGCATAGAGCCTAATTGTATAATTCACAGAACTTCATGCAAAATTCAAGGTATGAATGCATTTCCTAAGGGTGAAATCGTTGAGCATAAATCAATGACTTATTCTAGATCTTGAGAAGTTCATTTATTTATTGGTCTGTGACTTCATGGATCACTTAATTATTACATTTCAGAGTTAATTAGGTTAATGGACATATAAGTACTATAATTGATATGGAACCAGTTATTTTAATGTTTAATAAATGTGGAAGCTTTTTATACATTTTCAAGGTTGCAAATAATTTTTAAAGACATGTTTCCATTAATCTTAGTTCTCTTTTTTCTTGTCTTTTCATTAATTTTCAAGTTCATTTATGTGAAGGGACTTTAATAAATATTTTTATATCTATTTTTGAAATTGTAATTGAGGGACACATTTATTTAATACTAGCTCGGCAGTGTGTGTGTGTGTGTGTGTGTGTGTGTGTGTGTGTGTGTGTGTGTGTAAGCCTAATTGCACAAAAGCTTCAAGCAGCAAGACTGCAAGTTCAAGGTCAGCCTTGACTGCTTGGTGAGATCCTATCTTCCAATAAAGGGAAATGAGATACAGGAGTAGCTCCAGAGTAGGGCATCCCCGGGCTTAGCCCTCAATGCTCTAAATAAATCAACAAAACGTAAGTTCTTAAATCTTGCCTTCGCAGGTTCATTGAGACAGGGCTCAGAGAACCACAGGACATAACCCACAGAGGGTCCCCAGTTTGAGTAGTTTGACCTATGAATTTCCGATTTGGGGATGGTGCAAAAGTACTACACATTTGGTAGGAAATGGACCTGGCCTTCTGAATTTTCGCTCAAGCTGGTAATGTGTGGTATGTTTAATACTTTTCACAATGCTGCCTTGTAACCTTGAAGCATAGCTCCCAGTTAGTCAGGAGCACAGGTTCAGCGACTTCTTACACTGGTGTGGACATATGGCATATATGCGCAGTGGGTCATTTTGTTATCGATGAAAACTCTAAAGAATTTTTGGTCACTACTGTATATTTTACAATGAAGTATATTTCAAAAGTATCATGTTTGGTAGGTGAGTTATATTAAATACATCTCAGATATATTATAATTTTTAATATATGATGGACTTAATGAGACCTAACTACATCATGCATTCATCGAGAAGCCTCTGGAATCAAGTCTCTCCTTTATATTACCCTTATTAGATACTTAACTTCTCTCTCGCTTTTTTCCAGTGGTATAATTCTGTCATTGAGACTCTAGGAGACTGTCTAATATCTTGGAAAGGACAGTTATTTAAACACTTGTAGTCAGATATCTTGTTCTCTCTATGTCTGGTACTTCAAACTAAACAAGCTGAGTTACTCCAGTGGTAGAAAGCATACCTTTGCAAAACCTTGCCAGCTCTGGCTGCCCTTCTTTAAAATCTTCCAGTTTTGTTTAGGTTTCCAAACTGAAAGAACCTCTTCTAGATGTAATATGAATAAGAACATGTATAGTGAGTATTTAATATTCGTTGTACACCTCTTCAGCTCAACTATTTTAAACCACTCCATCTTAGTTACCATATCAATTTAATGCATAATCGACCAACATGAATAACAATGAGTAAAACTTTTTAAGGGATTTCTCCTCTAACATACTGGCAATACTGATATAATCCAAAACAACCTTACATGTAGATGTTTTGAAATCTACTTTCTACCCACTGAGATATTTTGAATCTTAATTCTGTCACACAGCTTACAAGGCTTTCCTCCATCTTTATATGATTTATAAATTTGAGGAAAGTTTCTCTTAAATCTTTAAACACACATTATTCATTTTTATTTAGTTTGGATAGCTAAATATGCTGTGTGAAATGCTCAAAATAAAAAAGACCGATAAACTAGATGTCCCTTACCCACTTTGTTCCCTGAATTAGTAATAGAGGATTTAAATCACATTCATAAAACTCTCATAAAACAGAGATTGAGTTGGCATCAATAGCGGGTATTATAGATGTAGTAAAAATTAGCAAGAGGAAAAGAAAGGGATAAATTTTCCACTGCCTTTGAAATATATTTTCTCATGTAGTATTCATAAATTTTTTTGAGTTTTTATTATTCCCATTTTACAACTGTGAAAAATAAGGTCTACAGAGCATAATAACTTATCAGCAATCTTATAGTTATGAAATAGTAGATCTGGAATGAAGCAACCATTTTCCAGCTAGATGCTCATGTGTTACCTATGACATAATCGGTTTATCAATACATATTCTAACAATCAACATGATTTCAATAAATTAGAATGAAGAAAAAAATGCTCAAAATTTTAAAATACTATATAAAGCCAAATGAAGTGCAGCGTGCATTCTAGCAATGGAAAATACTTGACTACAGAGAGTTTGGTTTCCATTCAGAACAAGGTAAATAGTCTACACACAGGAAACTTCTGTCCTACTTCCACTATTTACAGAGGTTTTAACACTTTCTACTGTATCTACCCTTTGTGAGCTGCTGTCCCCATTATTATAACATAGGACTCCTGCAACCATAGTTTGGTAGTGGCCTACTGTGTTCTCTTAGGGATTTTTTCTATGTTGGTATTTACTTTGTCTATGGTTCTACTCTGAGTCTTTCACATTCTCGAAGTATTTTATAGCAGTGACCTAGGTGATGCAGTAAGAACATAGCTTTCCACATTATGTGCCTTGAGTATTTTGGTTTGTTCTTTTATATTTAAGTTCTATACTTTCTCGAATACCAATCAATTATAGCCAGAGGAAGCAAATTCATACATGTCACTACACAAACTAACACTTTATAAGAACTGCTCTCTTATACAGAATGACAGAAATGATAAATATAATTATCTCTTGAGATATGATTATATACTCAGAGTAAGAGGGTAAAGACAATATCAAGAAAATGGGAATGGCAATGTAGTAAAAATATGTAGAAGATAAACCTATATATCTTTGTGGTCATATTTTATGATAAGAAGACAAAAGAGTCAACAAGGATTCCAATGCTTGAGAGGAATCAAGGCAGATCATTTTAAGGAACAAGCAGGTGAAAAGTCACATTTTGGAAGTTACCAGTGAGTCATCTCAAAAGATGAATGAAGCTGCAGTCCTTTTATGACACTAGGTCTAAAGAGTGAGATTTCAGTTGGTATCAAGCCTCAAGAGGTAGCTCCATAAAGTAAGAATGTGAGTGAGCACATCAGGGCAGAGGAGGAAAAGCTATGCAAATTTCAGGGCATAAAAGGAAAGAGAAAAGGATGCAAGTTAAAGCCCGAAGATGTCTTGTCCTGGGCATGAAAACCTCACTAGCAATTAGGAAATCTAAGGCCAGAGCAACCTAAGAGTGTGAAGACCATCGCTTGCTGCTATCAAAGAACAGAAAGTCAAGTGACATAATTTGAAAGCTACTCTTTTCTTTGCAATTAAATGTCCTTCATAATGTAAGAAAGAATCCTTTCAGAAATATGCTGGGGTCTAACATTGTTTGTGGATGGATAGGTAGAAAGTGAACATCTGAGAGTGCAAATGTGGACAGTGTCGAGATTCTGGACGGGACTGGAAAAGGACAAAAATGACATGGCATGTGTGTCTTTTTCTGCTATTACTTGAGTGGTGGCTACTATAGAGCGTCCGAGGGGGGGAAAAAGAGCACACGAGTGTGATAAGCATACAGTATGCCTCCAAGACTCCAGCTTTTCTTTTGGACTTGTTTACAAGCTGACAAGAAAGATCCAGATATGAAGAACAATTCCAGGGATCAAAAAAAGAACAAAAGGAAAAAATGTGGACTCGAAAGTGTAGGAGAAAGTTCAGACCACAATATAGAAAGAGGGAACATAAAGGACATAGTATTGGGTTGGTCAGACTAGAGAATGATGCCTCAGTTTTGTGCAAGCGTTTGGGAGACCATACAGGTACACTTCATGACTTTCTATGAGTCTTTCTTTGAGCATTGCTCCTCTATCCTGAGGTAAACAGTTTGCTTTATGTATACCCGTCTTTTGAAATGTGGCCTTGTGTCTGTAGAGGACAGATACGTCACCAGAGCATTTCCAAAACTGGAGCCACAGAAATACCTCAGCTTAGAGATGATATGTGCTCCAGATTCAAAAGGAGGCACAGCAGAGCTAGTCACTGCAGCCCACGCTGGAAGAAAACGCACATGCAGCCACAGGGCAAGCAAGGCAGCCTTTCGATATAGGTGTGTGAAAAGGAAGGATGCTAAGGGGATGAAAGCCATTGAGGACAGCGGTCATGCTGCACCAAATCTGTCTTATTGCTTATAATAATAAGATTAAAAACAATACACTTCTCGTTGAAATAAAAGTAAATATTTTCTAGTATTTTTTGGAGACTAGTAACCCTATCAAAAAGGAAATGGTTGAGCTCAATTTAACTTATTTCTGGAGGCCCCTGATCTTTATCAATGGTTTCTGTATATTTTTGATATAGAGACAGTAGTACCTAGAAACGACTTCATGTTGTTTTCCCACACAACATAATACAGGAGGATAGTTGTCCATCATTTCAGAAAGTCTCCATTTTTTTCTTGTTTGGACAAATTGTTCTTTCTGCATTGGTAGAAGTTCCCATTCCCTGGGACTGTTCCAAAATACTCTGTAGCAGTTCTAAGGGAAGTACTTGATAACTAATAAGTAGTTTACACTAAATTCTGTTAACTTTCAATTCTTGTTAATTATCAGTTGTTGATTCCAAATCTCCTAGACTTTTTTTTTGGATCAAAACACAAACTAATTTCAAAAATCATTAGAGGGTTTCCTTCATGTCTTTCTACAAGTCCTGGATGGCAACCCTAAACTTGAACCCTTATATGCCTTTGTAATTAACTCATATTGATCATAAATAATAGTACGCATTTCTAGTAAAAGCACAATTGCTAATGTGAATCTAGAATAATGAAGACAACAAGCTTATTTCATCAGAAAACTTCTTTGGTTCCTTTATCTCTCCTTAATATCCCACTAATAGCTTAAGTTCAAAACAACCACCTTGTAATGGCTACTCGATAGTCTGAACCAGCCGGGTTGTGTATGTGGGATCTTTTTTTATCAGACAACACAAAAGCCCAGAACCCTTTTGAAGAGCTTTTATACTTAAAGAATGGATTTCTCCAAGCCTATTACTACAGAAGAATTAAAACAATGCAATTTAAATGGAGGGGAGGAGAGATGGGATATAATAAAATACCTTCTATTGTGATCCGGCTGGCATCTGCCTACAGCAGTAATGATGGTTGTTGAAAGGTGTCTGTCTATTTGTTTCTCTAAGGGAGCCTGTCGCCATTTTAAGATCACTAGATTGCTGAGAAGCAGGTTTTCAAAAGCACATCTTATTTCAGAGAACTGCAAATTAGAATAAGTTTGTAAATGACATCTAAAGTTTGCATTCACAGTCCCAAGCAAACTCAGCAGTCAGCATGTTGTATAATGTAAGCATTTAGGTCCTAGCTGGCTCGGATTTCTTACTGATCCTATTGTCTGCTGGAAAGACTGAGAGAATTGATGAAGCTATTTTATTAGCAGTGCTACATATTGAGTGCTCTTCCGAAGCCTCCTTTTATCACACTTTAAAAAATCATTCTCTAATTTAACAACGATATTAAGAGAGCTCTTTTATTCAGTCCAATTACGTGAAAGCACACTCATTTTTTTTAAGGGGTTAATCTTTAGGGATGAAACAGATTATCAGCTTTTGAACCAATTTCAGTAGAATCTCCAGAAACAAAGCCAGGACAAATAATTATTGGCAGTTCACAGGAGGCATTCTGTGCCCACCGCTCTGCTGGATTCCGTTAAAGTCAGTTTGCCTGTCTTAATGGGAAACACCTGTGGTCCAGAGCATACGAAGACAAATCAAACTAACTGTGCTTTGAGACACTCAAACTAAATTATGGAAATAAAAATCTCCTCATTTCAGCATCACCAGTGTCCCTCTTTCCTTTGAAACAGATATTAAAGGGAGGCTGTTTGGAAAGTATTTATTTCCCTAAGGCATTCCAGAACTCTCCACATTGTCAGAAGACACAGTAGCCAGAAGACAATGACGGCTTCAGATTCCATTATTTCAGTGGCCCATTGAATAATTTTAAAAGAGCAAGTTTGTAAAAAACTGACTGCAAATTATTTTCATCTCAAACTTGGGGAATTACTACCATATTGAAAGAGGCACCAGAGCTATTCTCTCTCACACTTACACCAGGTGAAAGGTATCCTATATTATGACATCTTTTTTAAAAGGATACCATGTACTTAATTACTGAAAATGATTAGAGGAGGTAGAGAAATAGCTAGAGAATAGTTAGAGTCAATAGTGTGATCTGATAAAAAGTGTTGATACCTACCCCACATCTTATAATAAATTTTTTTTTTTTTTTTTTTTTTTTTTTTCCTTTTTTTGAGATAGGGTCTCGGTATGCAGTTGAGGCTGGCCTTGAGCTCACTTTTGTAGCTCAGGCTGGTCTCGAACTCGCACCGATCCTCCTGCCTCAGCCTCCCGAGTGCTGGGATTACAGGCATGAGCCACCACGCCCGGCTTATAAATTTAATCAAAATGATATATGCCTGCATTAACAGGTGGTCATAGAAAACTCTAAGGGTAAAACGGAGGCATTTAAAAAACACTTAGAGAATTATGAGGAAAGAGTGGTTGACGTGTTCCGGCAGAAGCGATATTATCACCCGTCAGAAGCCAGAGTTTTTCTTTTGATATCATTTTTTCCTAAAAAATAGGAGAGTCCCTCAATTGTAGCTTGTAGAAAAAATTTACTCAGAACAGGAACATTTTCCTGAGGTTTACATTTTCAGGTTACTAGAAAGGAATGATTGACAACATAATTTGATTATTTGTCTGGATAACGATGAGAAGTAGAGAGACGCAAACATCATAAGTGAAGCATGGTTTATAAGCTCTCCTGCCGGTGTAGAAAAGTGCAGAAGGCAGCTGGTGCATTGTATAAACGAAGTAATCCAGGTGTTCGAAAGCTTTTCTTTTAGGTTTATCTCTGGAATCACAGCATCACAGCATCCCACTCTCCTATTCTTTTGTCTCCTCTTCTTTCTTCTCTCTTCTCTCTTCTCTTCTTCCTCTTCTTCCTCTTCCTCTTCCTCTTCCTCTTCCTCTTCCTCTTCCTCTTCCTTTTCTTCTTCTTCTTCTTCTTCTTCTTCTTCTTCTTCTTCTTCTTCTTCTTCTTCTTCTTCTTCTTCTTCTTCTTCTTCTTCTTCTTCTTCTTCT
>PVJA010048350.1:0-12500 GCA_004027025.1 Myocastor coypus | reverse complement strand
TCTCAAAAAGACCAAAAAAGAAAGAAAGGAAAAAGAAAAAAGAAAAAGCAATACACTTTTTTTTGCGCAACTGAGGTTCAAACTCATGACCTTGCACTTGCCAGGCAGGCACTTGTGCCTCTGAGCTATCTCCCCAGCCCCTAGAAAAAATAATACAAATGTAAAACAAATACTTAAAATGTTCACAACTTCTGGCCATTAGAGAAATGTAAATTAATCTAAAATGAGGGAGCCGGCAGGATGGCTCAGTGGTTTAAAGCGCCTGCTTAGGAAAGCTTGGGTGGCTGCAGGGACCATGGTTCGATCCCCAGCACCACATGCTGTGCCAGCCTTGCCCTCAGGGCAGGCTGAGCTGGCCATAAAAATAAATAAACAAACAAAAGTTCTGAAACAACAACAAAAAAATTAAATAAATAAAAATTTTTAAAAATTTAAAAAACAATCTAAAGTAGGCAGAAGGATTGGTGTGAGTTTGAGACCAGCCTGGGCTACAAAAGTGAGCTCAAGGCAAGCCTGAATTTCATATCGAGACTCTGCCTCAAAAAGACAAAAAAAAAAAAAAAAATCTAAAGTGAGCCCCATGTTACTGCAGAGAAAAATGGTTATCATAAAAAAAATCAAATAATAATTAATGCTGGAGAGGGGCCCGGCGGGATGGCTCAGTGGTCTAAAGCGCCTGCTTGGGGAAGCTTGGGTGGCTTCAGGGACCGCGGTTCAATCCCCTGCACCACATGCTGCGCCAGCCCTGCCCTTGGGGCGGGCTGAGCCGGCCATAAAAAAAAATGAGTGAATAAACAACCAAAGGTTCTGAAACAAGAATAAAAATAATAAATAAAAATAAAAAATTTAAAAAAAAATAATTAATGCTGGAGAGACTACAGGAAAAAGAAACTTTTTCAGGTAGTTTGTGGGAAGATAAGCAACTACTATGGAATCAGAATGGAGAATCTTCAAAAACTGGAAATTCTGTTTGACTCAGACATTCCACTTGTAGGTATCTTCTGGAAAGAGTTAAAACATCTTGTTACAGTGATATGTGCACAGCCATATACATAGCAGCACAATTCACAATAGATAGGTCTTGGGGGTGGCCTCTCCATTCATCAACAGATACATGGATAAAGACAGTGCAGTATTTATACCACTACTCTGCTATAAAGAAGTTTTTTTTTGCTTTTTATTTTGTTGTGTTTTTTTTTTTGGTGGGACCAGGGTTGAAACTCACGACCTTGTACTTGCCAGGCAGGCACTTGTGCCACGGAGCTATCTCCCTGACCCCTATAAGGAAGTTTATTTTATTTATTTATTTATTTAAAAAAAAATTTTTTTTTTGGCTTTTTGAGACAGGGTCTTGCTGTGCAGTTGAGGCTGGCTTTGAGCTCACTTTTGTAGCCCAGGCTGGTCTCAAATTCTTACTGATACTCCTGCCTCAGCCTCCCCAGTGCTGGGATTACAGGGGTGAGCCACCACGCCCGGCAAGGAAGTTTATTTATTTATTTATTTATTTAGTCTTAAATTGATGATTTTTTCTTTTTCTTGTTTCAGAACCTTTATTTGTTTTTTTTTTTTTAATTTTATTTATCATTTTTATTCTTGTTTGAGAACCTTTGTTTATTCACTCATTTTTATGGCTGGCTCAGCCCACCCTGAGGGCAGGGCTGGCACAGCATGTGGTGCTGGGGATCGAACCGCGGTCCCTGAAGCCACCCAAGCTTCCCCAAGCAGGGGCTTTAGACCACTGAGCCATCCCACTGGGCCCATCAGAACCTTTATTTGTTTATTCAGTCATTTTTATGGCTGGCTCAGCCCGTCCCGAGGGCAGGGCTGGCACAGCATGTGGTGCCGGGGATCGAACCGCGGTCCCTGAAGCCGCCCAAGCTTTCCCAAGGAGGCACTTTAGACCACTGAGCCATCCCGCCGGGCCCCCGGCAAGGAAGTTTAAATTTGCGTCATTTGTAGAAAAAAAAATTAGATGGACCTTAAGACCATAATTTTAAATGAAATAAATTAGACATAGATGCTCAAATACTTGGTAGTTTTTCTTAGAGAAGAAACACAAGATATCAATCAATTAAAGGCAAATAAAAGCTCAGATAATAATAGGAAATGGGGAGAAAGATATTTTGCAAATGGGAAGCAGAGCAAAAGATGCAAGAGGATTATGGCAGGAAGGGGCTGAAGGTATAAGGATAATGAAGGTAAGTTATACTCATGTTTGCTGTGATGAGCGTGACTCTCATTGCTGCAAAATGTACCTAGAAAAAATAAAAATTGAATAAGTTAAAAATATCCATGTTGGGGCCTGGTGGGATGGCTCAGTGGTCTAAAGCCCCTGCTTGGGAAAGCTTGGGTGGCTTCAGGGACCATTGTTCGATCCCCGGCACCACATGCTGCACCGGCCCTGCCCTCGGGGTGGGCTGAGCCAGCCATAAAAATGAGTGAATAAACAAACAAAGATTCTAAAACAAGAAAAAAAAAAAATATATATATATATATATCCATGTAGCAGGGCGTGGTGGCTCACGCCTGTAATCCTAGCACTCGGGAGGCTGAGGCAGGATTGGTGTGAGTTCGACACCAGGCTGGGCTATAAAAGTGAGCTCAAGGCCAGCCTGAACTGCATAGCGAGACCCTGTCTCAAAAAGACAAAAAAAAAGAAAAAAAAAAAGAAAGAAAAGAAATATATCCATGCAGAGTAGCAATAAGCATTTTTTTTTTCTTGTTTCAGAACTTTTGCTTGTTTGTTTATTTTTATGGCCAGCTCAGCCTGCCCTGAGGGCAGGGCTGGCGCAGCATGTGGTGCCAGGGATCGAACCGCAGTCCCTGCAGCCGCCTAAGCTTTCCTAAGCAGGCGCTTTAGACCATTGAGCCATCCTACCGGGCCCCGCAATAAGCATTTTGCAAAGCACAAATAAAAAATCAGATTCCTATGACAAACGGTAGAATGTCTGCTAATTGTAGAAAAGAAATCAGCATGGAAAATAACGGAGAAAAACAACCCATAAAAGAGGGGGAGTTCGGGGCGTGTGGTTCACGCCTGTAATCCCAGCACTCGAGAGGCTGAGGAAGGAGAATTGGTGCGAGTTGGAGATCAGCCTGGGGTACAAAAGTGAGCTCAAGGCCAGCCTCAACTGCACAGCAAGACCCTGTCTCAAAAAGACAAAAAATAAAATAAAATAAAAAATAAATAAAATCATGAAACATAAAAATTCAGGGGGTTTGATTTCCAGACTGTAAGAATGCTTCATGCTCAAGGCCAAGGAATAGGCTCTGGAACACAAAGCACACTGAAAGTAAAATTCTCTTGGCGGTCTTGCCGAGCTGGGGGCTGATACACAGGCATACTACACAGTCCCAGTAGGCGCGTTGCCTCCTAGCGCGTGGGGCCTGCCTTGTTCTTCATTGGCTGAAGGCTACACGGTATACAGTATTCTTAGATGTTGCCTAAGTTTCCTTATAGGGTATTTTTTCCCGTTTCTCAACGCAGATTTTCTTACTAGTTTATCTCTTCCCCAAGGTCCCATTTGTTTAGGGACCTTCCAAATCTGTGAATGTTGTCACATTGGCAGGCTGTTAGGTTTTCATGTCTGCAGCCCACCAGACAGTTTTCACTGCTAGAAGCTTTCCACTCAGAGTTAACTGCTTTGTCTTTAACATGGGCCATGCTAGGCTTCTGTTTCTTGCATAAATGTCATCAATGGACTTCAAACGTCATTTTAATTGCAATCATAAACTCAACTTTAACAACTGGATTACCAAAAAAAAAAAAAAACAACTGGATTACCGTAGCCTATACTCCTTGATCATTTTAGCAGTTCTACTGCCTTCGTTTCAAAACGGAAGCAGCACTAGCTGCGGAGGAGGATCCCTTTGTGAAGTAGAGCCCACATGTACTGCAGTGAGACACAGAGCCACGAGTTGAGAGACAGATGCAAATAAATGACCTTCACCTACCACACCCGGGCCAAGTGGTTCCTTGTGGTTTTCATCTGGAAAATTCCCCTATGTACCACGGGGGGGCTTTGGGCTTTTGGAAGGTGATTGGGGTCACGGGGGCTGCACTCATCGACAGATTTCTCTGCTGAGTTTGGGGCATACCCTGTAAGGGTGTGTTGCCCTCCCGGGACTTCTTTCTCTGCTTCCCACATCATACTGTGGCAGCTCTCCTCCCCTAGGCCCTTCCATAACTGATCCGCCCTGGGGACGACCACCCTGTACTGAAAGTTCTGACCTTAAAGCTCTGACCTTGAGCTAAATGAACCTAACATCATTTAAGCTGTGGGTGCTGGGCATTTTTTCCCAGCAACAAGGGTATGACTGAGATATTCCTTGTCTCAGTTACTTTCCTCTCGTTGGGACAAAATACCTGACATGCAAAATTAGGAAGGAAAGATTTATTTAGCTCACAGTTACTGGACGTCTCAGGCCATACTCAACTGGCTCCAAGGCAGAGTGGCACACGGCAGAGAGTAGTTCATGGTGGTAGAAAATGGCAAAACAGCAAGAGCAAAATGGGAGAGGTAGGGGCAACGATGTCTATCGCAACAGTGGCAGCAGAACCAGTCTGTCTCCCGTGTGTTGGATGCAGGCTACCTGCCCCAGGTGGAGCATAGCACTCACACCCATAATTCCAGCAGCACTCACTCACACCTATAATCCCAGCGTTGGATCATGAATTCATCACAACCTATAGAAGTCTGCCTGATGACAGCATGAGGCTTTGGGGGGACACCTAGACACAAATCATAGCATTCGTCGTGACTGATGAGAACTCATCACATTGCCGTGAGGATTCTAGCAACGTTGTTTCTGCCTACGTCACTATACCCTGTGAAATTTCTCACGTGTCTATGCACAACAAGAACATTTACTACTTTTTGGTGGTGACCGCATTGCTGTAAATTTAACAAATGAAACAGTTGAACTATTTAAGTGTATAGGAATAGTACAAAGGATCAATAAATACAACACATTGAGTTGCTTAAGTGCCACTTGTGCAAAGTGAGCGCAAACTCTACTTGTATACCTTAATGTAAATAGATCTAAATGAATATAGCATGACCTTACATATCACTAGTAGAGAAAAAAAAATGTAAATTGAGAGGAGTTTTGGGTGTCCTAGCGATTGTGATGCTTCCCGTCTTTCTCAGAGTAGCTCTCTCCATCTACTCCCTCATTGTCACCCCATTTACCTGGATTGTTACACTTCCTACTTCCTCCAAAACATCGTGGAGGAAGCTATGCTTCCTCCCCCTCTTCAGCCATGCGCATGGGCAACACTGGCCTATCTGTCTGTGTGCCCTGTATTATTACACTGACTGTTTTGTTTGTGTGATTCTTTTTTTTTTTTTTTTTTGTCTTTTTGAGACAGGGTCTCGCTATGCAGTTGAGACTGGCCTTGAGCTCACTTTTGTAGCCCACGCTGGTCTCGAACTCGCACCGATCCTCCTGTCTCAGCCTCCCAAGTGCTGGGATTACAGGTGTGAGCCACCACACCCGGCTTTGTGTGATTCTTGAAATCAGGATCCATGCATTTTACAACTGAATCCCTAGCACTGAGCAAGCTCCCCCCCCCCACCCCGCACACAGAATGAGGAAGGAGTGAGGTTGGTATTAACTGTGTAGCACTAGGATTCCTTTGTGGTAGCTAGAATAGTGTCATGCCTACCAGACAGCAGAGGGAAGTTGTGGCTTGTCCTTTTATTTCTTTAAAGTGTCTATTCCTTTGAAAGAATATTATACTTGTTTTTCAAGTGCAAAGGACCTTTCAAGGCAATTAAATAAACACGTAATTACAATGGAAACACAAATGTCAACCAATTTACTAATTTGGTCTATAACTTCTCTAAGATCTCTTTCTTCTACCTATGCAATTGTCAACTTTTGAATTTCCACTCTCAGCATATGTAAGCTGTCTTTTGCTTTGCAAATTCCAAGTTAAGGGGACTGGCAGGATGGCTCAGTGGTCTAAAGCGCCTGCTTAGGAAAGCTTGGGCGGCTGCAGGGACCACGGTTCAATCCCTGGCACCACATGCTGCGCCAGCCCTGCCCTCAGGGCAGGCTGAACCCGCCATGAAAATAAATAAATAACAAACAAAAGTTCTGAAACAAGAAATTAAAAAAAAAAAAATTCTGTACAAATTCCAAGTTAAACATTTAATCTTTTTCTTTTTTTCTAGAGGTTCATTTTTCTTTACAACTTTGATTATGAATAGATTCATTTCTTTGTCATATAATTTTGGGATATTTATGAAAATATGCAGATCAGGAATGGACACTGAGTTATTCATAATTGCCCTGTAAGCATCACCTTTTATTTGAAGGTTTTTTTTTTTTGTTTTGTTTTTGTTTGGGATTGGGGTTTTTTTGGCACTGGGGATTGAACTCAGGATCTTGCATTTACCAGGCAAGTGCTTATTCTCCTGAGCTAGCTTCCTGGCCCTCGTTTGAAGATATTTTACCTGGTAGTAACAACATTGTCTGGAACAGTGCTGGACTTATGTATGGAGGACATTTTCATATGTGTTCAATGAAAAATTATTTTGAAATTTCAGTGCATCTTTTTTTGTTTGTTTGTTTTGTTTTGTTTTGTTTTGAGGCACAGTCTCGCTATGCAGTTCAGGCTGGCCTTGGGCTCACTTTCGTAGCCCAGGCTGGTCTTGAACTCACACCAATCCTCCTGCCTCAGCCTCCCAAGTGCTGGGATTACAGGCATCTTTTTTTTTTTTAAGAATTTTTTACTTTATTTTTTTCTTGTTTCAGAACCCTTGCTCATTTGTTCACGCATTTCTATGGCCAGCTCAGCCTGCCCTGAGGGCAGGGCTGGAGCAGCACGTGGTGCCAGGAATTGAACCGTGGTCCCTGCAGCCGCCCAAGCCCTCCCAAGCAGGCGCTTTAGACCTCTGAGCCATCCTGCCGGGCCCTCAAGGCATCTTTACTCCCACTAATAAGGTCATTGTGATACAGGGTAAAAGTGAAATTCCCAACCTGAAAGATGCTCGGATGAGTTTGTGTTCTCTAAAACCAAGAAAAGTAAAATTGATTAAATCAGAATCGAATGGGGGAAACAAGTAGCAAGTGGGCATGAATATGGAAAAAGGTCTCTTCCTGTTGGGGCTGGGCTAGTGACTCTTTTGGGGCTCTTTTAAAGTGATTAATGCCTATTTAGAAGATCAATCCCTGATACACATTCTTAGGGAAGTGCATGACTGCATTTCCTTACTCTTTTGTCTTGAGGTCTGGCCCAAAGCTGGGAGTGTCTGCCTCTTCCAAAGTTACAAAATCACCTTGTTTTCCATATTGTCCTTGAGGGCCTAGCCCTGACTGCCTATAACACTTCTATCTAATTTAGCTGCCTACAACAATTATACCACCACAGAAAGAGATAAAAGGTCACAACTCTGCCATCCTCACTACGGGTACTATTGCTAGTGTTGCAGGCAGTCGAGTTAGATAGAAATATAGGCAGTCAAACCAGGTATGGTGGCACATGCCTGTAATCCCAGCACTTGGGAGGCTGAGGCAGGAGGATCGGTGCGAGTTTGAGACCAGCCTGGGCTACAACAGTGGGCTCAAGGCCAGCCTGAACTGCACAGCGAGACCCTGTCTCAAAAGGGCAAAAAAGAAAGGAAGAAAGAAGGAAAGAAAGAAAGAAAGGAAGAAAGAAATATAGGCAGTCAGACAGGGCTAGGCACTCAAAGGAGATAATACAGAAGGCAAGATATGCAGCAGCTATGGGAGGGATGGATGCTCCTAGTGTGGGCCAGACCTAAAGACCAAAGATTGAACACATGTTGACCTCCTTGAAGACTGACATCCGAGATTGATCATCACCCTGAGGGTGCCAGAAGAATCATTAATCCTACTACTACCACATGGCTACCTGATAAAGTGCTGTTCACTCCCACTTGCTATATGACTCGCTTTCCCATTTGGTCCCAGACTTAATCATTTTTACTGAGCAATGGTGCTAGTACCCTCACTGGTTGATCATAGCTTTGTCCCACCTAATACCCACCCAAGCGACTTTCTAAGGTTTTCACTTTTGATCCGCCTTACCACATGGTTTTACTCTACAAAAGTCCCTGGAAGAGACAGCTTCCAGGGGATATCCAGGCAGAACCCCCATCCTGTATCTCTCTCAGGGAGGTACTTTCTTTCTCTCAATAAATATGTTCTGCTCAAGCCAGGTGTGGTGGCTCACGCCTATAATCCCAGCACTTGGGAGGCTGAGGCAGGAGGATCGATGTGAGTTTGAGAGCAGCCTGGGCTACCAAAGTGAGCTCAAGGCCAGCCTGAACTGAACATCAAGACCCTGTCTCAAAAAGACAAAAAAAAAAAAAAAAAAAAAAAAAAAAAAAATGTTTTGCTCATTATTTCCGTTTGTTCCCGTCTTAGTTACGTTTCTTTCGGTGCTAGGACAAATATTCAACACCCAAAATCAAGGAAGGAAGGGTTTACTTAGCTCCCAGTTACTGGAGATTTCAGTTCATACTCCACTGGCTCCAAGGCAGAGAGGCCGATGGCAGAGAACAGCAGTTCATAGTGGTGGAACAGCAACAATGATGACAGAGGCAACAGAACAACCAGGGGAACAGACAGCAATGGCTCGAGTCTGTCTCTATATCACATTCAGGCTCTCTACCTTAGCCTGTTCACCTTAGGCCAAACCCATAATTCCAGAAGGACTCAGACCCATAGTCCCATCAGTACTAAAACATGTAATCCCAGGGGATCATGCGTGAGTCAAGTCTCAAACTCTAGAAGTCCCCACCCTGTGATTGCATGAGGCTTTGGGGGCACAACTAGACATAAACCATAACATTCCGCCCCTAGACCCCCAAAGTCTCATACATATCCCTCTATACAAAAGACATTTTAGCCCATCTGGAAGAGCTGCCAAAGTCCCAACAATTTCAGCATTGCTGAAAAGTCAAAGTCCCAAGTCTCCTCCAAGATCCAAGGCAAACTCTCAACTGTGAGACACTGTACAATAGAAAAGTTAAACATATCCAACATTCAGAAGCACAAAATAAACATTACCATTCCACAAGTTGCAAACAACATGGAAATACAAAAACTGGGACCAACACATGTCCAAAATCCAGCAGGGTAGCTGGGCGTGGTGGCACATGCCTGTAATCCCAGCACACGGGAGGCTGAGGCAGTTGGATAGGTGTGAGTTCGAGACCAACCTGGGCTACAAAACTGAGCTCAAGACCAGCCTGAACTGTACAGCAAGATCCTGTCTCAAAAAGACAAAAAAAAAAAAAAAAAAAAAAAAAAAAAAAAAAAAAAAAAAAAAAAAAAAAAAAAAAAAAAAAAAAAAAAAAAAAAAAAAAAATCCCGCAGGGCAAACATTAAATCCCATAGTTCCAACTGGAACATCTGAAGCAGTCTGCACTGAGTTGACTCCATGTAGCTCTGTCCCCAAGGCACTCTTGGTAGTTTCCATGGCTTCTCTCATAGGCCAGCTTTGTTCCCTCTTTGCACAACCCACATTCCTGGCTTTTCCAAACTTCTGGGGTTTCCACTGAACAGGCATCTCACACACAGCTTTATACACTGCCCTCTCAGGGGCACACTGGTTGGTCTCCCAGGCCTTCTGCAATCTAAGTGGAAGCCTTCTTTTTTTTGTTTTTTGTTTTGTTTTGTTTTGTTTTTGTTTTTGTTTTGTGGGACCAGGGTTCGAACTCACGACCTTGCACTTGCCCAGCAGGCACTTGTGCCTCGGAGCTATCTCCCCAGCCCCTAAGTGGAAGCCTTCTTAACCTCATAACTCCTGCATTCTCAAAGTGCCTAAAACAACTGCCACGAGGATGATACCAGCTAGAGAAGTAGGCAGAGTTCTTTCTCTGTTGGCTGTAGGGGTCAAAGGCTGAGATTGCTGAGCACTCTGACCCTGATTCTGAGAAACAATTTCTCCATGCTGGCGCCATTTTTGAACCTGGTTTGGCTGCTGTCACCATTCTGGTACTTGGGTCTCTGTGGCTTTCTTCTCAAGGCAAAATCTCTCTCCTTTGCAATTCTGAGGCTGCAAAGAGTGGAGAACTGCCACTTCTTGTGATGCCCTCAGGCCATCCTTTTGATTCTCTGTTTCCTTCCCAGCAGTGGAGATCCTTTTAGCTCCATCTTTGTAGTCCACAGCTTTCCTGGTGCTTCCTTCCTGGCCAAACTCATGTTTTAAATCATCCTGCTTGACTGTTTGCTCTTGATTCTCAACATAAATCTGGCTAACAGCCTACAATAACAACCATGCCACCGCCCCAATAGTTTGCTGCTTTGAAATATCTCTTGAAAGATTAGTCAGTCCACCATGCTTAATCTCAGTCTTAGGCAAAGTCTCTGGGTATGAGCAAAATTCTGACAGACTTTCAGCCAATCCATAGCACAAATGATCTGCAGTCCAATGGCAAATGCTGTCTTTTTTCCAGCAGAAACCTCCTCAATCTGGGCTTTATAGGCAGGCCTTCCGTCATTCTTTTGGTCTGAGCTCTGACCAGAATCTCCTCTACAGAACAGCTGAGGCTTTTCCAGTGCTTCACTTGTAGCTGACATCTGTGAAACTTTCCTGTCTCTTCCCATAAGCCATTCTCAAAAGCTCGTAATCCACATTGTCAGGGATAGCCACAGCAATGACTCTACTTCTCTGGTACCTAAAATTCATTCTTTTTTTTTTTTTAATTTTATTTATTGTTTTTATTCTTGTTTCAGAAGCTTTGTTTGTTTATTCACTCATTTTTATGGCCGGCTCAGCCCGCCCCGAGGGCAGGGCTGGCACAGCATGTGGTGCCCGGGATCGAACCGCGGTCCCTGAAGCCACCCAAGCTTCCCCAAGCAGGCACTCTAGACCACCAAGCCATCCCGCCGGGCCCCCTAAAATTCATTCTTTGGTTTTAATGAACACGA
This sequence comes from Myocastor coypus, assembly GCA_004027025.1. Lineage (NCBI taxonomy): Eukaryota > Metazoa > Chordata > Mammalia > Rodentia > Myocastoridae > Myocastor > Myocastor coypus. Next base: position 1,592 of record PVJA010048350.1, on the reverse strand, counting down.
ACTCATCCCAGGTACTTTTCAGGTTGGGAGATCAGTTTTCCCTATATTATATGGAGGTTGCCCATTGGAGGTCATCCACCACAGATCAGTTTTTAGTTCCTGCATCACTGTCACTACAGCGACAAACTTCTACTACTTTACTCCACTATGACGATTATACTCACATTTTGCAGGCACTCAAATTCCATCACAGAGGGGTTTAATTGTAATAATCACTGAGTTGCTCATTCAACAAAAAACCACTAATTGCCTAGTTTCTCTGAGTGTTCTTTGAGTATGACAGGACCAGGTGTGAATAAGCCACAGTCTCTGGGGTATATTTACATTCTTTACAGGAGATAGATATATAAATACCATGAGGAAACAAGGCAATTTTCTTTTTTTTTTTTTCTTTTTTTTTTTTTTTTTTTTTTTGTGTGTGTGTGTGTGTGGGACCAGGGTTCGAACTCACGACCTTGCACTTGCCCAGCAGGCACTTGAGCCTCGGAGCTATCTCCCCAGCCCCGGCAATTTTATTTATTTTTTATTTTTTTGTCTTTTTGAGACAGGGTCTCACTATGCAGCTCAGTCTAGCCTTGAGCTCACTTTTGTAGCCCAGGCTGGTCTCGAATTTGCACCAATCCTCCTGGCTGAGCCTCCCGAGTGCTGGGATTACAGGCGTGAGCCACCACTCCCGGCTTGGGCAATTTTCAGCAGTAGCAAATATCATGAAGAAAAATAAAACAGGTTAGGGGGAGTGACAGGGAATTGGGAAAGAAAGTTATTATTCAGTCTATTGCTGCTGTAACAAATTACCATACACATAGCACTTAGTGAGTTAAAGAACATAAATTTATTACTGTACTGATTTGAGGTTAGGTTCTAAAATGGGACTCACTGGGCTAAAATCAGAATGTCGGCAGTGCGACCTTCTTTCTGGAGACTCTAGGGGAGAAATTATTACCACGGGTTTTTTTCCCAACTTTTAGTAGTTGCCTACATTCTTTGACTCATTTTGCCTTTCTTGGTCTTCAAAGACAGTAGCCTGACATCTTCAAATCTCTCTGACTCTCACCCTCTCAGAAGGACAACTACGATTACACTGTACTCACCTGCATGATAATCATATCTCAGGGTTCTTAACTTATTCACACCTGGAAGGGATTTTTTATTCTGTAACACAGCATATTCAAAAGTTTTAGGGATTAAGCCAGGCGTGGGGGCGCACGCCTGTGATCCCAGCACTTGGGAGGCTGAGGCAGGAGGATTGATGCAAGTTCAAGACCAGCCTGGGCTACAAGTGAGCTCAAGGCCAGCCTGAACTGCATAGTGAGACCCTGTCTCAAAAAGACAAAAAAGGGGCCCGGCAGGATGGCTCAGTGGTCTAAAGTGCCTGCTTAAGAAAGCTTAGGCAGCTGCAGGGACCATGGTTCAATCCCCGGCACCACATGCTGCGCCAGCCCTGCCCTCAGGGCAGGCTGAGCCGGCCATAAAAATAAATAAATAAGCAAACAAACAAAAGTTCTGAAACAAGAAAAAAAAAAGTTTTAGGGATTAGCCTGTGTACATTTTTGTCGTTTTTTTTTTTTTTTTTTTTTTTTTTTTTTTTTTTT
>PVJA010048349.1:0-14250 GCA_004027025.1 Myocastor coypus | reverse complement strand
GTCTCACTGTGCAGTTCAGGCTGGCTTTGAGCTCACTTTTGTAGCCCAGGCCGGTCTCGAACTCACAACGATCCTCCTGCCTCAGCCTTCCAAGTGCTGGGATTACAGGCGTGAGCCACCACGCCCAGCTATTTCTTGTACACAGGCAGATCTCAGGGTCCTCAGAGAGACCTTGACCCAGGATTTCTCAGTGAACTCCATATAAGAGAGGATGTTGTAATGTTCCTTCAAGAATTCTTTAATGGTGGGCCTGGCAGGATGGCTCAGTGGTCTAAAGGGCCTGCTTAGGAAAGCTTGGGCGGGTGCAGAGACCAAAGTTCGATCCCTGGCTCCACATGCTGTGCCAGCCCTGCCCTCAGGGCAGGTTGAGCCGGCCATAAAAATAAATAAATAAATACATTTTTAAAAAAATAATTCTTTAATGGTTAAATATGCATCTGAGGGGCTGGTGAGATGGCTCAGTGGTCTAAAGCATCTCCTTAAGCAAGCTTAGGCAACCACAAGGACTGAGGACTGAGGTTCAATCCCCAGCAGCACATGCTGCGCCAGCCCCCCCCCCCCCCCAGCAGGCTGAGCCGGCCATAACATGAAAAATAAAATAGTTTTTAAAAATGCATCTGAGGCCATTGGGAACCAAAAGCTGCTGGAATTCAGCTCATCACTCAAAACTTTCTGCAAGGCTTCTGTCAGGGTTCAGATCTGGTCATAAGGTACATTAACTAAATGTACAAAACTAAACTCCGTCCATAATCCAAGCTGTTTATAGGTCAGTCCAGCTGTAACTTGAGGGCCCATTTTAAGTCTTCTAAGAAACTTGTTTGGCCTACAAACAATATAAACAACTGTCTTTTGGAACCACACACATATGAAATTAAAGGAGTTTATTATTTATTATTGCCAACGTAGCCAGTCCAGCTGAGAAGCAAAAGGCAATTCAAATGTCCACACACAACATCAGAGTCCCTGAACAAAGAAATTTCTTCTAGTTCTTCGATCTGCAAAGAAGTCACAGATACGTCCAGCAGAAATATTCTAGCAAATGTTTCTACTGCTTCAGGATGGAATTGTCCACGCACTGTCAGACCAGAAAAGAACTTATGAAGAGAAATGGGGAATATACCCCAGCAAAGTCACTAAGGCTAGGGAAAGATACTTTCCTTGTGTTTAGGACTTAGAAGTGGGCTATAATAAATTTAACTGGGATACAGTAATTCCAGTTTGATCACAGAGCACATCCTGGAGGTAAGAAATACCCAATGTGCATGGGTCAGTGAGACAGGAAGAGCCAGGCCAGCACAGAAAGGGGGCATTTTCTTCTAGTGTTGAGTCCACTTGATGCTCTTGAGGTCAATGCCATCCTGGACCATCTCCCAGAGTGGACTGCCAAACAAAAGAAGCACATGGTGAGTGAGGCTTGCATAGGAGGTAGCTAGCACTGGCTCCAGGGCCCAGGTGATGGCTGAGTTGCCTCCTTCTGTTTCATCTCTGTCTTTTGTCCTAGTAGATCCCAAAAATAATTAGCTGGCTAATAAATCCCAGCTGCCTTTAAATCTTGGTCAATTCTAAAGTTTGTGCTAATATTGTTTGGACAATTAAATGTCTGTATCTTGTACTAATTCTGTGTAACTAATTTAAAGATAATAATACCTACTGTATTTACTATTGTCACTTTTTTTTTTTTTTTTTTGTCTTTTTGAGACAGGGTCTCGCTATGCAGTTCAGGGTGGCCTTGAGCTCACTTTTGTGGTGTGGTTCAGGCTAGTCTCAAACTCACACTGATCCTCCAGCTTCAGCTTTCCAAGTGCTAGGATTACAGGTGTGAGTCACCACACCTCGCTTCTTACTTTATTACTTTGTTCTGCATTTGTTTTTTCTCTTTAAAATATTCTAGTCAGAGGCTGGGGAGATAGTTCTATGGCACAAGTGCCAGCCTGGCAAGTGCAAGGTCATGAATTCAAACCCCAGTCCTGCCAAAAAAAAAAAAAAAAAAAAAATTCTGGTCAATTCTAGCCTATACCCAACTGCCAATAAACAAAATTAACTAGGTGCTCCAGCTCAGTTGCAATGGAACCTTGCATAAATGAACCCACTCATGAGGAATAGGCATAATCTGTTTGCTTGGATTTTTGTTTTTTTGTGGGACCAAGGATTGAACTCAGGTCCTTGCATTTGCCAGGCAAGCGCTTATTCTACTGAACTATCTCCCAGCCCCCTGTTCATTTGTTCTTTATTTCCTTATTTTTTAAAATTTTGAGATGGGGTCTTGCTAAATTGTTAAATTGCTTAGAATAGGCTCAAAACTGTGGCCTTCCTGCCTCATTGTCCTAAGTACTGGGATTACAGTGGTGTATACTCACTTTTAGATTAATTCTACTCTTGATTATCTAATACATTTATTTATTCATTTATTTATTTTTTGTCTTTTTGAGACAGGGTCTCCCTATGCAGTTGAAGCTGGCCTTGAGCTCACTTTTGTAGCCCAGGCTGGTCTCAAAGTCGCACCAATCCTCCTGCCTCAGCCTCCCGAGTGCTGGGTTTACAGGTGTGAGCCACCACGCCCAGCCAATACATTTATTTATTTGTGTATTTTTTAATTAATTTAGCACAGTACCTACAGGGTGTACAGGGTCACTACTTAAGATTGGACCCATAGTGATCCTCTTATTTTCAGCCTCCCAAGTACTGGAATTACAGGCATGTGTGTCACCACGCACAGTCTCAATCTCATCTCTGCACCTTACCTCTCCACTCCCCAACTCCCCGCCACCACAACCAACCCCGCATGGCATGCTGGGCTCAAACTGGCTGCTGTTTTATTCTAGATAGCTGCTTTATTCTTATGAGCTATCTGGTCAGCCCTTATCCCAGCGTGCCTTTCTGTTTTGTTTTGGCTTAGTTTCTGGGGATTTTTTTGCTTGGTTTTTGTTGGTTTAGTTGTTTCCTTGGTAGTAGGCTTTGAACTCAGAATTGCTGAGCTATATCTTGGTTTTTACATTTTACATTTTACATTTTACATTTTACATTTTCAGACAGAGTCTTGCTGTTTTTCCCAGACTAACTTTAAACTTGTGATCTTCCTATCCTGGCTTCCTGCACTGCTGGGATTATAGGCATGTGCCATCATGACAAGCACAGATCTTTCTATTTGTGAGATTTTTCCTTGACACAACATAACTAGTAATCTCCTTCTTGTCCCTAATAGAATCATGAAGTAAGGCTTCCATGAAGAATAATAGGACAGGCTAAATGCAGTTTGTAAAATGTGAAAAGAAATAGGATACAGATACTGAAGATACACAGGAAGAACAAGAAAGTATTGTCAAGGGCCTACTTAGGCAAGCACAGGGACCAGGGTTGATTCCCAGCACCACATGCCACACTGTCCCACCTCCAGTGTGTTGAGCTGGTCACTGAGCCAGAGGTGGTGCCATATGCCTGTAATCCCAGCACTGGGGAGGCTGAAAACAGAAGGATCACTACAAGTTCAAGCTGTGTACTGAGACCCTGTACCAAATCATAAAAAAGAAAGCAAGTATTGTCATTGACAGTACCAGACAATAACTATACTGAAAAGCAAAGCCAAGGGAAGAATCTGCAGCCTAAGAACCCTATGCAAGCTGTAGATGGTTAAACAATACAGCTACACCTTATCAAGGAAAAGCTAGAACACAGAAACACTGAGAAGAGCTCACAAAGGGAAGCAAGGTCCATACCCAAACTTCTTAAATTTATCAATTGGGACCAAGGGAATCCTGAAAGTCAACTGGACCAGAGACAGAGTCAAACTCTGAAAAAAAAAAAAAAAAAAAAAAAAAATCCAAAGGCCTCAATGTACCCACTGGGAAGCTAAGATCTATGACTATTTGGGAAAGCCCTAAAGACAGCTCAACAGTATAGAACCTGCTGTCTTTTTTTTTCCATACTGAGGATCATACTCTGAACTTTTGCATTGAGCTAGAGGTATGCCATGCCCCCAGCCCTTTCTCCTCCTCTTCTTCTTTTTTTTCCTCCAGTACTGAGGATTGAACTCTGGACCTTGCATTTGCCAGGCAGGTACTTAAGCCGCTAAGCTATAGCCCCAGCCCTTATTTTTTGTTTTGAAACAGGGTCTAAGTCTCTGAGTTGCTTAGGCTGAGCTATAATTTGTGATTCTCCTGCCTCATCCTCTCAAGGGTGCTGAGATTGCACACAAGCAAGATCACATCCAGCTAGGAATCTCTTTTTTTTTTTTTTGTCTTATTGAGACAGGGTCTCGCTATGCAGTTCAGGCTGGCCTTGAGCTCACTTTTGTAGCCCAGGCTGGTCTCGAACTCGCATCGATCCTCCTGCCTCAGCCTCCCAACTGCTGGGATTACAGGCGTGCACCACCACGCCCGGCTGAATCTCTTCATTTTACAAAAACCACTAAGTAACTTTTATTTTTATTTTTCTAATTTTTATTTTATGTTATGGCTGGCACAGCCTGCCCTGGGGGTGAGACTCGCGAAGCATGTGGTGCTGGGGATCCAACCGTAGTCCCTGCCATTGTCTAAGTTTGTCTAAGCAGGTGCTTTAGACTGCTGAGCTATCTTGCCAGCCCCAAAACCCAATAAGTAATAGCTTGTAATCTTTTAGGAATCTCGTGGAAAGTGGGCATGGTGGGGCATGCCTAATAATTGCTACACTCAGGAGATTAAGGTGGAAGGACTGCTACAAGTTTGAGACCAGCCTGGGCTACACAGTAAATTCCAGGTCAGCCTAAGCTAAGACCCTGTCTCAAAACTAAAAAAAAATTTAAAACTCTCAAGGGAACTATGGACTTTCTTTTTTCTTAGAATTTTTTATTTATTTATTTTTTTTCTTGTTTCAGAACTTTTGTTTGTTTATTTATTTATTTTTATGGCCAGCTCAGCCTGCCCTGAGGGCCGGGCTGGCACAGCATATGGTGCCGGCGATCGAACCGTGGTCCCTGCAGCGGCCTAAGCTTTCCTAAGCAGGCACTTTAGACCACTGAGCCATCCTGCTGGGCCCCCTGGACTTTCAATAAGGAGAGTATAAAATCTTAAAATATTTGCCATATAACTTCAGGACTATCGTGTATCTCTAAAGTCTGATCATAGAACTCAAATTAAGAATTCCTATTTTGGGGGCCAGGGAGATAGTTCTGTGGCACAAGTGCCTGCCCGGCAAAGTGCAAGGTCATGAGTTTGAATCCCGGTCCTGAAAAAAAAAAATTCCTATTTTGCATATAGTGGCATACAACTGAATTCCCAGCTATCTGGAAGGCCTAGGCAGGAAGGTTACAAGTGTGAGTCTTAACCTGAACAACTTAGTAAAACCCTATTTCAAAGTAAAAACTAAAAGTGATGCAGGGGTGGCTCAAACGTAGAGCACGACGAGTGTGCAAGTTATGGTTTGTGTATGTGTGTCTCCCCCATGCAGTCATGGGGTAGACTTCTAGACTTTGTTATTAATTCATGATCCAGTGCTGGGGTTATGGGTGTCAGGGTTATACCCAGCCTGAGGCACATAGCCTGAATGCAACATAAGAGAGGCAGACTTGCTGTCTGTAGCCATTGCTATCACTTTGCCATGTGCTACTCTGCCTTGAACCCAGCTGAGTATAGATGGAAACTTCCACTCACTGTGAGCTAAATAAACTTTTCCTTCCTTCATCTGGGTGTTGGGTATTTGTCCTAGCAATAAGAGAAAAGTAAGACAAAGAGTGAGAGTGAGAGCAAGAACTGGGCTGGCCAAATAGCTCAGCAGATTTTTTTTTTTTTTTTTTTTTTTGAGACAGGGTCTCACTATGCAGTTGAGGCTGGCCTTGAGCTCACTTTTGTAGCCCAGGCTGGTCTCGAACTCCTCCTGCCTCAGCCTCCCGAGTGCTGGGATTACAGGTGTGAGCCATCACACCTGGCTAACTCAGCAGATTAAAGTGCCTTCAGGGGTGGAAGGTACACACCTAATCTGGACCTGGCCCCTCCTGGTGCGCTAAAGCAATTGAGAGCAGTGGGTGCAGTGGTGCACCTATAATCCCAGCTCTTGGTAGGCTGTAATAAGGTGGATCACTACCAGTCCAATCTAGTATTGAGACCCTAAACATCCTGTAGACCCTTCTCTAAAATACAAAAAAAAAAAGTACTAAGCACAGGGAAGGTACTACCTGTACTAATATACTTATTTAGGTTTTAAAATACTTTTAATGTTCTAAAAAACAAAGTAGCCAAGATTTAGGATCCCAAACCTAAGTATTCTCATGCTTAAGTTTCTGGTAGTGTGAACACACAGCCCAAGGATAGGAGGGGGGCCAGGACTGGTTTCTTCCAACAGCATATACCTCATTTCTCGAAGGCGCTTCACATGCTGGACACATTTCTCCACAGTATAATCTACTTCTTCTTCAGTTGTGAAGCGGCCAATGCCAAACCTGAAGAGTGCACAGGGGAAGAGCACTCCATCAGAAGTAGCACTGGGGTTGTTATGGTTTGTGTCTAGTTGTTCCCCTAAAGCCTCATGTAGTCATGGGATGGCTTCTGGAGTTTGTGATTGATTCTTGATCCAATGCTAGGATTGCAGATGTCAGTGCTATACCCTGGCCCTGGGATGGATAATCTGCATTACAATCAAGGAGAGGGGAGAGGCTAGCTAGCTAGCTGCCTGAGCTGCTGCCACCCTCTTTGCTCCTGCTCTGTGCTGATGCCATGAACAGCTGCTCTATGCTATGTGCCAGTCTGCCTCGGAGCCAGCTGAGTATAGACTGAAACTTGGACTAACTGGAAGCTAAATAAACCTTTCCTTCCTTCATTTTTGGTATTGGGTATTTTTTCCCAGCAATGAAAGAAAAGTATCTGAGATGGATAAACTTATTTGGCCAATATCCACTGAAGATCTACTATAGAAAGTTAGGGTGTAGCCGGGCGTGGTGGCGCACGCCTGTAATCCCAGCACTTGGGAGGTTGAGGCAGGAGGATCGGTGCGAGTTTGGGACCAGCCTGGGCTACAAAAGTGAGCTCAAGGCCAGCCTCAACTGCATAACAAGACCCTGTCTCAAAAAGACAAAAAAAAAAAAGAAAGTTAGGGTGTAAAAACATGGACTTTCCCCTCTAGGCCAGAGTTTCATAGAATATGGGCTACTAACATATCACAGTCACCTAAATTTCCTATTCCTCCCTCCTGACATAACAAAAGCAAATCTCTGCATATGGGACTCAGAAATTGCCATCTTTTATAAACTTCCAGATGATGCTCAATGAAGTCTGAGAACCTCTGCTTGAGAAACAAAAGATAAGGAAAGGCAGGAGGTATACTTTGGTGATACAACACATGCTTACCATTTGCAAGGGCCCAGACTCAAGACCCAGCACCAATAAATAAATAAATGAGGGGACCGGCAGGATGGCTCAGTGGTATAAAGTGCCTGCTTAGGAAAGCTTAGGTGGTTGCAGGGACCGCTGTGCCTGCCCTGCCCTCAGGGCAGGCTGAGCCGGCCATAACAATAAACAAACAAAAGTTCTGAAACAACAAAAAAAATAAAAAATAAAAAATAATAAAAAATAAATAAAATTACAACAACAAAAAAAGACAGAGACAATCAGATTAAGAAAGACTATAATGGGGCCAGAGAGATAGCTCAGGAGCACAAGTGCCTGTACAAGGTCCTGAGTTCAAGCCTCAGTTTTGCAAAAAAAAAGACTACAATGTGAGATGAACAATAAAAAGAATGCCTTTGCCTTTAGAATGTGGCTCAGCTGCAATGAACTTCTTAGCATGCACAAGGCCTTGGATTTAATCCAGTCTCTCTCTCTCTCTCTCTCTCTCTCAATCTCTCTCTTTCTCTCTCTCACACGCACACACACACACACACACACACACACACACACACACACACACACACAGCCTTTTATAAATGCTGCTGCTCAACTCACTAACCTGATAGAAGAATGTGCTAAATCCTCATCAGCACCAATTGCTCTAAGGACATAAGAGGGTTCCAGAGATGCAGAGGTACAAGCGCTAAGGAAAGAAACAGTTCACCATCAACATCTGCCTTAAGCCCCAAGTCCCCGAGTTCATACTTCCACCCGCCCCTTAAGGCCATGGAGTCACACTATAGGGACAATACATGCTTGAGAGCACACCAAAGGGCCTGATGCTGCCCTGTACACAGTAGGGACTTGAACCTAGCTACTCTGCCAAAGCATGAGAGAACATAATAATAGCTCATGGCTGGATCTGACAGGACAAGGCAGCAGAGAACCTTGTGATCACTCTCCCAAAACAGAAGATGCTATCTATACCAGCCTAGAGGGCATCTAGGCCATTGGAGGTCCTTGAGCACCTTTAGCTCTGGAGGCCTGCAACAGAACCATTAGTGTAACTCTAGAACAGAAACATATACTCCCTAGGACCACAAAAGGAAGAAAATTCTCTCCCAGGAAACCCAGCTAGGTTGTTAAGCTTCAGCTTATGCCTAGCCAGATAAAAAAAGATGATCTATATCGTGAATCCAGAACTCTTCGAGCTGGGGAGACAGCTCAGTGATCTAAGCGCCTGCCTGGTGAATACAAAGTCCTGAGTTTGATGTCTAGTACAGAAAAAAAAAAAGAACTTATGTTATGGTTTATGTCTAGTTGTCCTCCCAAAGCCTCATGCAGTCCTTGGGTGGGGACTTCTATAGATTGAGCCTTGACTCATGAGTCACTGGGATTATGTGTTTTAGTACTGATGGGATTGTCCAATAGGGCTGGGACTATGGGTATGGTCTAGGGCAGATATCCTAAGGAAGAGAGCCTGACAGGAATATGAGACAGACAGACTAGAGTTGTTGCTCTCTGCTGCCGTGTTTGGTTGGCTGCCTCCGTCACCATTTTGTTGCTGTTCACCACCATGAACTGGATGCTCTCTGTCCTCCATTCAGCCTTGGGTCAGCCGAATATGGACTGAAACCACAAACTGTGAGCTAAGTAAACCTTTCCTTCCTTCATTTTGAGTGTTGGGTGTTTGTCCCAGCCACAAGTAAAAAGTGACTAAGACAACTTATATGCCAGGTATAGTGGCACACACTTGTAATCCCGCACTCAAGAGGCTGAGACAAGAGGCTTTGCAAGTTCAAGACCAACCTGGGTTAGAAAATAAGCTCAAGGGCAGCCTAAACTGCACAGTGAGACCTTGTCTCAAAAAGACAAAAAAAAAAAGAAGTCTTGTGCTTATGTTCTCCATATCAGGAAACTTGGTAACCTTTATGGAGTTTAGAGGCCAGGCTTATCGACCCCACCACAGTCCCTATGTGTATGGTCAGACTTACCTCCCTGAGGACAAAGCAACATCCTTGAGTGCCATCAGCAGACTCTCCCCTTCCACATATGCAAAGGAGAGGTTGATACACCCTAGAACAAAGAAGCAACTCTATAAGAAGGGTTTCTGAATCTTAGTCTCTTCCAGAATGGGGAATAAAAAGGCAAGTCCATACCAGGGTAGTGGTGTTCTGGGTCCCCATTCATCACTACATCTGGAAGGCTCTTCATTATCTTCTGTATCAGCCGCTCTGCTAACTGTGAGACCCGCTTGTGGTCATACTAAGGAATAGGCAGGGAGTACTAAGCACAGTGACCACCAACCACCAGCTGAGAAAACCCAGAGTTCCAGAAGCCCTATCCTCATTCCAGGAGTGACTATGCAGCAAACTCACCTTAGACCACTGTGCATCCAGCACTGCATACAGTGCCCATGGTGTGAAAGATGCTCAGTAACTGAACATGGATCTCACCCACCCAGAAGCAAATCAGCTGATAATATTCATGGGGCCTGGGGCTTGGAGCCTAGGAATTTCCCTCAGAACAAGGGGACAAAAGCATCTGGAGCGGGTAGAATTTTCTTAAATCTCTTCCAGCAGAGGTCTGACTTAGCTTGAGACCCTGCACAGGGGGAGAACTAGTGGGAAGAAAGGGCTCTCCACATACCTCCATCTCCTGCTGTGCCACCTCACACGCAGCCCCCAGCCCCACCACCAAGGGTGTGGGCACTGTCCCAGACCGCATACCCCGCTCCTGCCCTCCTCCACTCTGCAGGGGCTCCACACGAACTCGGGGCCGGCGGCGGATATAGATGGCACCAACCCCTGGGAAGCAAAATTAGTCAGAAAAAAAGAAGATAAACAGAGACACAGATGAAATAAAATACCACTTTTCAAAAAGTTCAAAATACTATTTTTACTTTGCTATAAATTTAAGATTTTTCTAAAAAAACGAGAAAAAATGGTGGTAAGAGCATAATATTTAGCAAAATTTAACATCAGAAAGGCAGCTACATAGGGGCCAGGGAGATAGCTCCATGGCACAAGTGCCTGCCTGGCAAGTGCAAGGTTGTGAGTTCAAACCCCGGTCCTGCAGGAAAGAAAGAAAGAAAGGAAGGAAGGAAGAAAGAAAGAAAGAAAAAAAAAGACAGACAGACAAAAGAAAGGCAGCTATGTGAGGCAATAAGTACCAAAGTGACTTCAAGTAGTTCTGTAAGCATGAATGATAACATACATTGCAATACTGTAAGAGCAAGATTAGAAATAATTTGAATGGCCATCAGAGGAACACCAAATAAATTATAGTATGTTCATTCAATGGAACAGCAAGCAGATGTTCCAATGAATGCAGAAAGGGCCAGCAAGATAGTTCAGCAGACTAAGAGCCTACAGCATTCAATATCTGGCACTACATAGCTGAGCGTGGTGGTGCACGCCTGTAATCCCAGCACTTGGGAGGCTGAGTCAGGAGGATTGGTGCAAGTTCAAGACCAGCCTGGGCTACAAAAGTGAGCTCAAGGCCAGCCTCGACTGCATAGTGAGACTCTGTACAAAAAGACAAAAAAAAAAAAGTCACTACAGGGCAGGCTGATCCCATCCCTAGGCACATAGAGCCAGCCACTGAGACAAGACATGGTGGCGCACACCTGTAATCTCAGTGCTGGGGAAGCTGAAAACAGGAGAAAAAGTGGTGAATGGAGAGAATTAAAATATATTATGTGAAAGTAGAAAATTAAAATCGATTATGATTTGTGGTTTTTGTGGGTTTGGAGGGTTCTATATATTTATTTGTTACAAGATACCATTACAGGGCCTGGCGGGATGGCTCAGTGGCCTAAAGCGCCTGCTTGGGAAAGCTTGGGGGGCTTCAGGGACCACGGTTCGATCCCCGGCACCACATGCTGCACCAGTCCTGCCCTCGGGGCAGGCTGAGCTGGCCATAAAAATGAGTGAATAAACAAAGGTTCTGAAACAAGAGAAAAAAAAAAAAAGATACCATTACATAGTTCAGACTCCTAGTGATCCACCTGTGTTAGCCTCCCCAGCACAGGGATTACAGGTGTGTGCCCCTATGCCTGGTATCAGGCCAGTACCACATGTCCAGACCCCATCCTCCACCCCCACACTTACCGCCTCTAACCTGGCCAGCACAGAATGGGATACTGGTGATTGAACCCACATCCTAGCACTTGCCAGACAGGCTCTCGGACTACCAAATTATCTCCCCACCTACTTTATTTGTTTGTTTGTTTTTGAGGCAGGATTCTGCTATGTAGCTCAAGTTGGCCTGAACTCACTGGACAGCCCAGGCCAGCTCCAACTCATGGCAAGCCTACTACTTCAGCCAACAAGTGCTGGGATTGCCAGTGTGTATCACCATGTCAGGCCTAAAACATTATGTACAGGTACCAAATCTCAATGATGAATGTAATCATATGTACTATAAGAATGATCTGATAAAAAGAAAAGCTAGTGGAATTGCCACAAATTCTGTTTGGGCAGTTAAAAATAATAAACAAGGGGCCAGCGAGATAGCTCAGCACTCTAAAGTTTATTTTTTATTATTTTGGCTGGCTCAGCCTGCCCTGAGGGTGGGTTTTGCATAATATGTGCTGTTGGGGATTGAACCACAGTCCCTGTGTGCTTGTCTAAGCTTGCACTTTAGATCACTGAGCCATCCTGCCAGCTCAGCTCAGCAGTCTAAAGCATCTGCTTAGGGAAGTGTGTAGGGACCGTGGTTACAAATATTATGTAAAAGAAGAAAATTAAAATGTATTATGATTTGTGGTTTTTGTGGGTTTCCCGAAAAGGGTAGAGACAGGCAGAAGAACTACTGTGTGCTCTTCTGAATTTTGAAACATGTGAATATGTTACTTGTCCTAAGTTTAAAAGGCTACAGGGGTTAGGGGTGAGGGTGGAGGATGGGGTCTGGACGTGTGGTGCTGGCCTGATACTAGGCATGGTGGCACACACCTGTAATCCATGTGCTGGTGAGGCTAACAAAGGTGGATCAGTAGGAGTCTGAACTATGTAATGGTATCTTGTAACAAATAAATATATAGAACCCTCCACAGAATCCACCTGCCATGCCAGCCCTGCCCCCAGAGTGGGCTGAGCCAGCCACCAAAATAATAAAAATGATAATGATAATAATAATAATAATAAGATTGCACTGTTATGTAAAAAAGGTCAAAATTACTATGACATGTTATTATTTAGCTAAAAAGAGGGATGTTAACGAAGTATATAGGTACTGTATACTAGAAAATGCAAAGAATAATTCTAGAAAATTGGGGCTTTTAGGATAGCTCAGTGGTTTAAGCACTTACTCCTGCAATCCCAGTCAGGCCCCAGAGTCAGCAGTTCATTCTGCAGACCCACCTGTAAGGCAGCCTGAGCTAGCCAAAAAAATCTTTCTCAACCTTTTAAGGGTTGGGGACATAGCTCAGTAGAATAAGTGCATGCCTGGCAAGTGCAAGGTCCTGAGTTCGATCCTGGGTACCACCAAAAAAAACAAAACAAAAAAACTACACTTAATTCTAGAAAACTACTAAGACCAGGACAGACATATAGGTATAGTGGTGCATGGCTATTATATGGCCACAGCACTTGGGAACCTGCAACAGGATTCATTAAGCTCAAAGAGTTTAAAACTGGCTTGTTGGGGCTGGGCGTGGTGGCGCACACCTGCAATCCCAGCACTTGGGAGGCTGAGGCAGGAGGATCAGTGCGAGTTCGACACCAGCCTGGGCTACAAAAGTGAGCTCAAGGTCAGCCTGAACTGCATAGCAAAACCCTGTCTCAAAAAGGAAAAAATAAAACAAAATAAAACTGGCCTTGTCAACCATGTGGGACTTATCAAACAAGTGGAAGCGAACAAGACACCATTTCCCCAAAAGGGTAGAGACAGGCAGGAGACCTACTGGGTGCTCTTTTGAATTTTGAAACATGAATGTATTACCTGTCCTAAGTTTAAAAGTGAAATGAAAGGGCAAAAATGGGGTACGGGATGAGAATGGTGCTAAGAATTAACACAATTTCCTAAGGTCTATCAAAACAATATATCCTGTGACTCACTAAAACAATTTATGAAGTTTGTCTAAAAAGTATGAGCATGAGAATGAATACACAAAGATATTCACCAAAATAGTCAAAGTTTTTTGAATAATGTAAGCACTTACTAAAATACATCTCTTGGGGATAGGATATAACTTAGTGGCATAGGGGCTGGGGAGATAGCTCCGAGGCACAAGTGCCTGCTGGGCAAGTGCAAGGTTGTGAGTTCGAACCCTGGTCCCACAAAAAAAAAAAAAAAAAAAAACCAAAAAAAAAAACTTAGTGGCATAAGCGCTTACCTGGCAAGCACAGGATCCTGAGTTCAATCCTCAGCACCACAAAATAAATAAATAAAATTAAAACCCATCTCCTACACAAAAGCTACACACAAAATGGAGCTAATAAGCAGACACTGTGGCATATGCATGTAATCCCAGCACTCAGGAGGCTGAGGCAGGAAGATCATTAAAAGTAGCTCAAAGCCAGACTGAAATTCAGAGCAACTTTGTTTCAAAAAACAAGGAGAAACTGCATAACGAGACCCTGTCTCAAAAAGACAAAAAAAAAAAAAAAAGGAGAGGGGCCTGGCAGGATGGCTCAATGGTCTAAAGCGCCTGCAGGTGGCTGCAGGGACCATGGTTCAATTCCTGGCACCACATGCTGCACCAGCCCTGCCCTCAGGGCAGGCTGAGCCAGCCATAAAAATAAATAAACAAACAAAACTTCTGAAACAAGAAAATAAAAAAATAGCCGGGCGTGGTGGCTCACGCCTGTAATCCCAGCACTGGGGAGGCTGAGGCAGGAGGATCATTGTGAGTTCGAGACCAGCCTGGGCTACAAAAGTGAGCTCAAAGCTAGCCTGAACTGCACAGTGAGACCCTGTCTCAAAAAGCAAAAAAAAAAAAAAAAAAAAAAACAAA
>PVJA010048348.1:0-14258 GCA_004027025.1 Myocastor coypus | reverse complement strand
CCTTAATTACAATGCATGGAACGCAGAGCTAGATTGGTGAGATGAGCTTTAGGAGGCTTAGATTCAATAGCCTCCAACGTCACAAGCTTCACTGGTGGCACACTGTAATTGCAAAACCTTTGATTGTATATGTATCTGCTTCCTCTTAGTCCAAAGAGAAGTATATTCTTTCCTGTTTTTTTTTTCTTTCTTTCTTTCTTTTTTCTATGCAACATTAATAGGGAGGTGGGTCATGCCCACACACTGCACTCTATAGAATGATTGTGAGGACAATACGCAATATGTCAACTTTCAAAGAAAAAAAGGGGGAAAAGAAAAAAAAAAAGTAATGTGGATTTATAAAGGTTAATGTTTAGTTGTTTGATCAATCTTATATACCTATATGTATTAATCTAAACTGATCCGATGATGAAAATATGTAATATAACCATTGTTAAATTTAAACAACAAAAGAATTGAAAAAATAATAAATAAATAAACATAAGTGTACAGAACAATAAAATTGTAAGTTAGAGGCGGGGCGTGGTGGCTCATGCCTGTAATCCCAGCACTCGCGAGGCTGAGGCAGGAGGATTGGTGCGAGTTCGAGACCAGCCTGGGCTACAAAAGTGAGCTCAAGGCCAGCCTCAACTTCATAGCCACACCCTGTCTCAAAAAGACAAAAAAAAAAAAAAATTGTAAGTTAGAGACTACTAGGGTGAAGAAATCCTACTATATCCTATTGCTATTAAGTATAGTTAAAAATATAAGACAAAAGATGTAGAGAAAGAAAAATTATGGAAAAAATATACTTCACTAGCAATTTAATTGAATTAATATCAGAAAAGCATATGGAAGATGAGGGAATATTTTCAGATGAAAATAGATGTATTTAAATGATTAAAGGCTATTGTCTGAAAAGTATAAGACTTTTTAAGTACAACTAAACTATAAAATTTTGAAATATATGCAGCACTAAAAACAGAAAGATGAAAATATGAAATTTAACTAGCACTAAGCTCATTCCTAGAAATTTGTAAAGTAACCATTGCTGAATCCCTATTTTTTTGTGCAGTGAAATCTTGTATTATTTCTGATGCTTTTTTTCTATCAGTTTTGTATTCTATAAAAAATAAAAATTAGTAAGGGGATATATATATATATATATATATATATATATATATATATATGTATATATGTATACACATACTTATCAGATACGCTAGTATTCGTCTCCAAAATGAATAACACGTTGAATAATGAAATAAATTTCTAAATAAAAGTTGTGAATTACATATCTGTTTGTCTTGTCTCCATTTTTAAATTCTTTGCCCTTTTGCTCTTCTTAATTTCTTATATATTCCTTTGCAATTTTTTTTTCTTCTTCCAGTTTTGTATGCATACATCTGGTATTATCACAACTGGTTTGAAGACAACACTATGTAACACAATATATGCTGTGAAATTCATATTATTTTATTTAATGAAATTCTGTGTCATTTGAAATTTTCAGTATTAATACTGTTTTGTAGTCTCTATTAAAAACCTACCAAAACTGATTTTAAAAAGTTGTGAATTTCTAAATAAAACTGTACATACAATTATCTGTGATCATACCTGAAATAAATACAAAATGCATACCAGTCCTTTACTAGTAATATTTTATATTTTGAAGTTGAATAACACACTACCAAAAGATACATAGATTGAGAAAAACATCACGGGAAAATTTTTTCACACAGAAAAATTCATAAATCACCACATAATTCAAACTGTTGCCATAGAAACACCACATACTGACTTGCATCTTTAAAAGCGTCAATCAAGAGAACCACCTTGATTTATAAAACCAATATTCTAAGCCTGAAATTTAAAATTAAACCCAATATCAGTATATTAATAAAATAAGAACACTAAGAACAGAAAACAATGGCACTAAAAAACAATACAACGCATTTTTAAATGAAAAAGAAAATGATAGAATCGAGGATGTCATTGATAATAGATTTATATCGATAGATGTACTCAACAAGGACGTTGAAGTGCATGTATCCATTTAAAGAGTTATATCTATAATAAAGCATGTTAGAAATGAATACCATCAATAAAACCAATGTAAAATGCTAAAATTTTCAATATTTAACCAGACATTTCTCCAAAGAATGCATGTCAATAGGTGCTCAAAAATACAAAAGATAAATCATTAGTCTGCTCAGGGAACTGGCTCAAGACCAGTTGAAACAAGATGAGATAGACCTCTTTATGCACATGAACGTTATTGAAATTTTAAAACTATTAAATATTGCCTGTGACTTGAAGAAGCAAATTATTAATACATCCAACTTGTTTAATTTTTATAAGATTATGTTGATCAAAAGTAGACAGAAATCTGTGTACTTTTATTTACTTGCAGTCAAACTAAGTGACTCTTGCAAAGACAGACTACAGAGTGCTGGTGGGAATTTTCTTTTTCTTTTTTTTTTTCCTTTTGTCTTTTTTTTTTTTTTTGAGACAGGGTCTTGTTATGCAGTTGAGGCTGGCCTTGAGCTCACTTTTGTAGCCCAGGCTGGTCTCGAACTCGCACCAATCCTCCTGCCTCAACCTCCCAAGTGGTGGGATTATAGGCATGCGCCACCCCGCCTGGCTACGTGGGAATTTTCTGACACAGTATAATTATTCAATTCCAAACAACTCAGCACTTCAGTTCTTCATATACATGGTTAATACACCATATTTCACAGAGAGCATCCCATCAAAAATTAGAAACTTATTTTTATATTTATGCATGCCATCTATGGTATGGCTGATCTTTTGTCCAGTTCTGAAAAATCATGTAACCTACTTTTTTATTCATTCATTAGCTCTTTAATAGTCATGTAATGAAACATAAAAATATGGCTACATTCTCCAACATGTAGTCTGGAAAAGAGAGGCAGCCCTTCAAGAGAGGAAATAACTTGATCAGTACAGAGAAACTAAAAGACATAAAGTGAGGACAAAGAATATTTAAAAATTTGATATACAGTACAGATTTATGGTAGTGAAGCAGTTAATTTCTACCCAACCACAATCCTGAAATATGACCCAACAAAGGCAAGAAGAAAAATGAAAATGATATCCAGGATTTGGATGCAGATTTACTTTTGTTGATAGGTACAAATCAAGATCACTCCCAAAATAGCAGGACTTCATCTCTGGTGGGCTAGAGCTCATGAGGGATATGGAGGCAGGAAGTACAGAGACACGAAGGCTTGTTAACTGAATACTGATTCTTACAATGTGCATCTTAGTGACCACCTATGCATCACAGTAATCAGCCATTTCTAGGAAAAAAAAGTGACAGAAAGTGTAATAGAAACTACTCCATGGACAACTAGCAAACTGAAGTATACTGGTGATTGCAGGGGTTGGGGGGGCATCTTCTGCTACATTTTCTCCCTCCTTTATTTTTCCAAGAAAATTTTTGGTAGGCACATTATATCCAATCTCTTGAGACAAGGTCCAATTAGAAGCAGTAATATTAGGTGGTTGGTGATCTTAGAATGGGCCCTCGACAAGGCTCCCAAGATTATCTTATTATAGAGGTTCTTTTCTAGGTTATTTTTATAGAGAAGACTTAGGCCTGACTGTTTTGTAACATTATTCTGGCAAAGTAGTGAGGGAATTAAACTGAACTAAGAGAGTGTCAAATATGCCTGAGATGCTCATCAAATCTTAGTCAAGTGTTAGATTGATTATTTTATTTTCTTATGGCAACTGTAAGACTAAAATCACAGTTAGCCAGAGGCCGTGGGGAATAAACTTGGGTACTGTACTTGTTGATACATTGTGTCAACTTGAGAAGTTTAAAACTTTAATTCAGTGACTCAGTAGACAGCCAGGATTCTCAGTTCGTAAATATTCTCAATCCACCCCTTGTCAACTTGGAAACCACATATTTCCTTAAACCAGTTTCCACATACACAGACATACTTATTAACAGTTTGCAACTTGAAAATTGTATTGCATTAGAGCCATGACATTTTTCTCCTGGGCAATTGAGATCAGCTCTATCTTTGCAGCTCACAGCCTTCCTGTTGCTTCCCTTCTGGGAAAAAATCATACACTTTACATCATCCTGATGGGCTCTTTGCTCTTGATTCTCAACATATATGTGCCTAAAAGTGCTACCTACAACTGCCTCAACATTCAATGGCCTTGAGATTTCTTTTGAAAGATTAACTAGTCCACTGTGCTTAATCTCAGTCTCAAGCAAAGTCTCTGGACAGGAGAAAATTACATACAAACTTTCTGCCTAACATTAACACAAATCATCCACACTAAACCTCTTCAGGCATTTCCTTACTGACAGGCTTTCTATCAACATTCTGGTCTTCTGAGCAGAATCTCCTGAACAGAGGAGCCAAAGGCATTCCAGCTCTTCACTAGTAGGAGACCTCTCCACACCTTTCCTGTCTTTTTCCATAAGCCATTCCCAAAAGCTTGTAATCCACATTGTCAGGTACAGTGATACAATGACCCCACTCCTGGTACTAAATCATGTCTTAGTTACTTTTGACCAATTACTGGGACAAAATATCTGATCACCAAATTTAAGGAAGGAAAATTTTATTTAGCTCACAGATTATGGAGGTTTCAGTTATAGACTGGTCAGAATCTGGAGTGACCAGAGCAGGGTTTTGAGTGCTTCATCTATTCAGAGTGATCCCCAGAAAGGCTGCCTGAATATACTCTTCAGTGGTTCTAAGGCTGGATTTCAAAACTTTGTAGAGGTGATTAATATGCACCTGGGATATATATGAATTTCCAAAAGTATATCTAGTTTATTCAACTGGTTACAAGCTGTTTTTGCAGGTTCATTCTGAAAATGGGAAGACTCCGCTATTTGCATGAAGTCTCGGCCCATGACCAAAAAGCTAGAGCCTAAGCTGGCTTCTGGGTACTGAAGGTCAGTCCTGTGGCTTTAGCATGCTGAACAGAAAGTGTGAACAGGACTGGTTCTGATACTTTGGGCCTACACGGTAAAGATTTTTCGGGGTAGAGTTGATTTTTTCATCAATTGGGGCCCTGAGGAGGCTTAAGTCTGTGGATCAAATTACTTTTGTGTGCAAGTTTGGCCTCTTGGTGGCAGTTTACTGTGCAGATCATTCTATAAGGAGAGCTTTGACCAAAACAGCCTTGTCCATGGTGACCACTGTGTAGCTAGTCTGTTGGGCATCATCCATAAGATAGCAACTTTATCCATAAACAGGCTGTACTGAGAATCTGTGGGGGGGGCATATTTCACAGTCATTAATGAGGTCATTCAGCATGTGTCACATAGCTGGTTAGAACTAACGCAAAGGGGAAAAGCAGCCATTAGCAACTGGATACAAGTGTGTGCACAAGTAGGCTACTGTCGGCTAACATCATAGTCTACATAAGCATCATTTTTGTGAACTCAAGGTTCTATACTGTACAAAAGCCAAAAGCTCCAAGAAATTTATGGGGATTTTTAAAACTAGTTTCTGCCAGATATTGTAGCAGAACTTTTGTGTCTTTCCAGCAGGCAGCTATGTGTCATTAATGAGACATGATCTTTTAAAAGAAGAAACAGGGTGGAAAAGATAGATCTGTGACGTAGATGCCTGCTTAGTAAGCACAAGGACCCAGGTTTGATCCATGGTACCACATGTTGGGTGGACACTACTCTGAGCCGATCACTAAAACTGTAAGTGGTGGTGCATATCTGGAATGTCAGCACTGAGGAGGCTGAGACAGAAGGATCACTACAAGTCTGAACTGTGAGACACTGTACCAAATAAATAAAGTTAAAATAAAAAAGTAGAGTCCTTTCACCACAGCAATCATTGAGGAACAGTAGCCATGGCCTCTGCTAGTCGATGGCATGGCTGTGGGCTTCAACAAGGGCCACAAAGTGCCCAAGAATGTGAGCAGACCAAGGAATAGCCGCAGTCTTGAATGTCTCACCAAACACACCAAGTTCATGCAGGACATGATCTGGGAGGTATGCAGCTTCACCCCTTACAAGCAGCATGCCATGGAGCTGCTCAAGGTCACCAAGGACAAATACCTTCCCAAACTCATCAAGAAAACTGTGGGGATGCACATCTTCACCAAGAGGAAGCATGAGGAGCCGAGTAATGTACTGGCTGCCATGAGGAAGGCAACTGTCAAGAAGGACTGAGCCCTTCTGGAATAAAGCTTTGCAAGAAAAAAGTAATAATAAAATAAAATAATAAAGAAGAAGAAACACGTTTTTTAACCTCTGGGTGGTTAAGTTCGCATTAATTGTGAAGTGTGGCTGGCCACCAGATGCCAATTTGAGGGAAAAGGCAAATTTTAGATCTAGGAAGGTGTACCAGCAGGCTGTGGGCATCCAGATATTTGTTTTGTTTTGTTTTGTTTGTGTTTTTTGTGGGGGGGCATCCAGATATTGAGGCAATGTATGTGGAGGCCAATTGTTGCAGCACTGGCCACTCAGAGAACTTGAATTGGTTTTCTAGGCAAGGGAGATGTATTTTAGCAGTTTCACACTCTATTATTTTTTTTTCCCCTCAGGGAACCATGATGGCAAGCAGGAGGGAAAGAGCACTAGGCTGTCTTAGAGAAAACATGCTAGTGGTTTGTCCAAGTCTGTTGTCAGGGCCTCCCTCAAACCAGTGAGAGAATTTTTAACCCTTTGTGGCAGATTAATCCAAGAGAGGTACCTCTCATCTCAGGATTTTCCCAGTTGAAAATGGGAACTGCGCTTGTGGAAGTAATTAATATACACAGGAAGGCATCTTTTGAAGCTAGACATGTAAGCCAGAAGGCATCTGCAGGTAACAGTCCAGAAAGGGTGTGTGAGTCAGGAAGCACAGTTGTAAGGTGATGGCTGCATGGCTGATAGCATAGAGATCTTGCTCTAAGCAGCAATCCCCACTGGGCATTTTTATGGAGGAGAGGTGTGTTCCAATCTTGTTAGCAGTCCATCGGGAGCCTGGATTGCTTTAAGAAGCTAAGCTGTGGCTGGATTGTGGTTGGTGGTCAGGTCCAGAGGTGATTCCTGGCTTATACTTTTGCGAGCATCATTTCAGACCTTTAGGGTTGCAGTCATGCGTTTCAGGATGTTGCAGGCATCAGTTTCTTCTCAAGGAAAGTCAAAGAGAAAGTGCAGGGATAGAGAAGAGGAAGATGACTTGGTGCAATGGAGAGGATCACTTCTAACCAGAACAGCAAGTCTCTTCCGTGAAGTGGAATGAAGAATGACTTATCTAGGAATTCATGTTTGGTCAGATGTCCTCCTAAGCTACCAGTTAGTACCTAGCAGAAGGACAGAGGCAAGTGTGCAAGAGAAGGCAACTTTTTGGCAGAGGGAACTCTTGAAGGTAGAGTTCTGTTCCATTGTCTACAAGAAAAGTCCCTAACTTTTACACTGACTGAAAACGCTCTTGAGGGTCCAGTTTTGTAGAGTTCAGTCTGTCTTATCTACCCAGGCCTGACAGGCCAAGGACATGGGACCTAGCAGATGGGGAGCAAATGGGGAGAACATGAGGGTCAGGTGGGGGCCTGGGCACTCAGGTTTCTTCATGTTTCACAGATGGAAGGGCTTTAGTTTTTGTTTCTGTCAGTTAGTTAATTAGTTAGTTAGTTAGCTAGTTAGTTAGTTAGTTTGTTTGTTTGTCGTCCCTATAGCCCTTATCCTGCCAGAGGGTATGGTCATCTAGCAGACTGGACTTTTTCTGAAACATCAGGTGCTTTTCTTTTGTGTTACTGTGATTGATAGACTTTTGCCCAGCATTGTGGACATATTTGAGAAGTGCTTGACTGGATGACCTTTGGAAAGGTCAGGGAAACTCATTTGTCAAGATTGACAGGCCAATTTTTCCTCAGTCAATATGTGGAACTCAGAAGGAATTGTTGACTGTCATCTTGGGTGGGATTAGATGAAGACAACAGCACAGGATAGGCATAGTTATGAAGCAGAAAGTTTTGGAAGAGTGCTTCAACAGCTGAATGTAGGCAATGGCTCACTGGAACCAGTTCAGTTGCCTAGAAGAAGACAGAAAGAATCTAGGGAATTAAGCTATAGATGTCAGCAGCAACTGTCGTCAACTAAGATGACAAGTTGAAATGTTCAAGAAGAATGGACCTTCTTTTGCTTTCTATTTATTTATTGTTTGAGATGCACTGAGTGCTTTGGTTTTATATTTAACTCCATAAAGGCCCTTTTCCCAGTACTCAGGAACTGTGAGTTTTGACTAATTCCTATCTCTGACTTCTTGTGTGTGTTGTGCACATTTGAACAATGGCATAACAAAAGATAGGTACGCCTCAGAGAGACCATTTAGATGCCCATCTGACCAGGGGCCTCACAGAGACATAGGGGTGACTTCTCTGGGAGAGTGTGAGGCTTCCATTATACCCTTTGTCAATCGCCACAGAACCATAGATGAGGGCCCAGCCACCATAACCAGTGCTCCCCTGTCTTGCTGCTGAGATCAAGAAGCCAATTATACATACTTAGCATTCCATTCATGCATTCATCCACCAAGCTCTGAGAAGTTAAACATTCCAATCTCTGTCTCTTGAGCATGGTCCTGACTAACAAGAGTTGGTTAGGCTAACTTTCTACTTGAACTTAACAGGACTGCCAGACAGAGTAACTGACAGGCAGATGGACAGGCAGACAGGCAGACTAGAAGACAGACACAGGCAGAAAAATTGTATCCTCCTCCTTTTGGGGTCTAATATGAGCTATTTGAGTAGGGACAATCCTTCTCCAGATCTCAAAAGGGACTCAAGAAACCTCAAAGGTGCTCCTTCCTGTTCAGACATAGTGAGATTCTTTCCATGTCCATGAAGGTCACAATGAGCAACCAGAGACATCAGCAAAGTTGATCTTCCCAATTAATATGTCAGATACAAGGGCAAACAGGAACACCAAGAGGACACCCATGGAAGCAGATTTATTTTATATCAACAGACCCTGGCTGGGATCCTTTCCAGAATGTTAGGCCCCAGTCTCTGGTGCTCTGGCGCTTATATGAGATAAGAAGCAGAATGGTTTGTCAATAGGGAATTGGTTCTTATTATATGCTTCATGGTAACCAGCTATGTGTCAAAATCAGCAGAACTGTTACCCAGGTGATTAATAAACTAAAGTACAATGACTGGAATGTAAGCATCTTCTCCTACAAACCCATCCCATCTCCAAAGGCTGAAAAATCTCAGAAAAGGTTAAGGTTTTTCTTACTAACCCATTAAGATTGCACGTCAAAATTATATATAATTTTATATGCAAAAAGGATGTAAGACACATAAGCACAGATACAACAGACACATATAAGGACATGTTCTATGTACAAAAACACATATGGGAATATCAATTACAATTACTACTGTAGAAACCAATAGACAATATCTCAATCCCTAGAGATAAATAGTCTGTTTTTTCTACAGTTGCAGAAAATAATAATTCTGTAATATTTTAAGATTCCTCTTACATTAAATATTTATAATGTGCAGATTACACTAAAATTTAATTTACTAAATATACATTTTTGCCATGTATGTACACTATAAAACCTATTGTAGAAGAAAAATCTTTTCAAATAAAAAAGAAAGTATACTCCATATTTAAATATGGCACATTTGAATATTTGATAATGTCAGTTACTAAAACATAGATACTGCAGAGAATTATTGTGATAATATCCAGAAAGGTTGATATCATCTGTGGAAATGTTCAGATTAAATAATAAAAGAGTGTTCATTTAATACCTAAAAAATTTCAGAATTCAAGGACATTTTTAGAGATAACAAATTGATAGCTCTATATTTCCTTTATCAACATATAAACCATAGTTTTTAAAAGCAATTACTTGAGTCCTGTTTTACTATTAAGATACATGAGCATTCATTTAGAGGAAAGTGTAGGCAATAGGCTTTGGGCCTTGGCAAGTGAGGACTAGACAGTTTGGATAGCATTTGCTGATAAAAATACCCAGTACTTTGATTTTTACCTCCAGTTTAGCCAATGCAAACATTTTCATAATCCATTTGTATGTCCTCAGTTTTTTTTTTTTTACCACAAATTCCTGTTTTTATAGTGTGCTTAGCTATTTCTAGTACAACTAGCTTTGAACCTACTTCAGTGGTCTGTCTGCTTTCCCCTCCATACTACACCTTGTGTTGTCTTTACTTAATTGGGCCATTCAGCACTCATCCTGCCTTCGCAGTATTGATTTTTATTTTACTCACTTCACGTAACTATTTACATTCTAGACCTCTGGACAGCATGGGAGAAAAATGCATGATTAGAAAGACTGATATTTGTTCACCAAAGTGAAATAACTAGCCAAGAAATCTGTCAATCCAATCATGTTTTCATCATTTTTACTCTCCACAATATTGATTTCCAAACTTTTTTATTGTCCTTAGCCCTCACAGAAACCTTCACATAAAACAAGAAATTACCAGATCCAAACAATTCTGGACATTTTGCATGCATCAGTACAAGTTCTTTGCAACTTTGGTCCAGTTATAATTGACCAACTATGCAATGCCCTAGATATGCCTAATTTCATTTCCCCAAAGAAATTGATATAGTTTAGTTTTCTTCTCATTGTTGTATCTATAATATCTCCCTCTCTGCTTTCTCCTTTATGTACTTTTTAAATACCCTTCACTATTTACTAAATTTAAAAAAAAATCATATTTTTGCATGTGTTTACAATATTTCTGTGTTAGCGTCTATGCATCAAAAATTTGGCCCTTGCAATGGTTAGAAGTACAGAGCTTGACCAAAACAAGGATCCAGGACTGCTTTTCTGCTGAAAAAGGAAAAAAATTTGGGAAACAACCAGTGTTCTTATCTCATACCTGTTTTCAGACTACTTAGAAACATAGACAATGCCTACCTGCTAGAAAAATAAAGTATTAATAACATGTTTGTGGCCAGGGAGGTAGCTGAGCAGAAATTGTGTAAGAATACGTTTGTGGGGAAATACACTATGTTCCTTGGCTCTCAAAATTACTGACGTCTGAGAGACTTTTGCTTATTAACAATGATTCAAATGTGTCTTGGCTACCTTTCTCTCATTGCTGGGTGGACACAGATCTCAAAATTAAGGAAGGAAAAGTATATTTAGTTCATAGTTAGTCAAGGTTTCCATTCATACACAGCTGGCAGAGGGCAGCAGTTCATGGCAGCAGAAACCAGCAAAAAGCAAAGGGAGGAACAGCTACAGTTAGCAAAACTCTCTTTCTTCCTTATATTCTATGCAAATTACCCACTACATGGTGGGTCCAGCACTGACACTCACAACTCCACATAGGATCATGAATCAGTCACAAACTCTACAAACCACCCCAGTGACTGTGTGAGGCTTTGCGTGGACAACTAGCCACAAACCGTAACAAAACGATTGAAATTTTATTAATGGATAAAATTTCTTCTTTGCTATTTATATTTTCTTGCTTCTTCTGAAAGTGTTTTAAGTATTTCTTTAAATAAAATTTAATGCTGACATTAAGTTCTTTCCAACTACTATTTATATTAGTTTTCAGAGTATATGTCAAAATGTATTTTAATGAATATGTATATATATATATATATATATATATATATATATATATTTTGCTATCTATCATCAACACAATGGAGAAAAGTTTAAATATTTAAGGATAGATAACTTTGAATCACTGTAATTTTTGTGTAATATTTAATCATCTTTCTTATGTTAGAAACAAATTCTTTTACTTGACAATGAGTGAGTTTGGAAAGCTTGTGTTATATCATGTTTCACAATCATAACACCTTTCTACAACATCTATCTTTCTCAAAACTTTCATTTCCAGAATAACATACTACATCAAAGTCCCTTTTTTTTGTAAAAACTTACTAACTAAATATTTCCCTTGCTGCCATATATTTGGGTCCTGATTGTTTTTCAACCCTTTTCTCTCCTGAGTCCTACTGTATGCCAAAGTCGGAGGCCTCCACTGAATACCTGTTGTTTGTCCTGTCCAGAATCCTCACAGAAAACTGTCCTACTTTTCTCACCCTATTTTGCAGTCATTGAAGTTGACTTCATCTCCCAGGTTTGTGTCATCTAAACCTGGAAATTTGAGCTCTGTATCTCCCTGGCACAAAGGTGCTTAGGTGATGGGTACTGAAGGCACATGAAGTTCTTGATATGAAGTATATTTTGCCTTAATTTATGGAAAAGATATTTCATTCTCTCCTATGAGACCAGAGACTGTGTAAGAGGTGGAGCTCAGGTAACTATGTAATTAACACTTAAAATCTAATCCACAAAAGAAACATAAGAAATGACATAAACTGCTCTGTGTTCTAGGATCTTTTATTACTTTTTTTATTTTAAAGACTAAAAATAGCATAAACAAAGATAGAAAAACAGTTACAAGTAAGATTACATGTAGTACAGAATTTCAACAGTTAAACTTTCTCTTTATAGAACCTAATAAATTTAATTTTTAAATCAGCCAACTTTAATAGGTTTTCTGTCATTCACAACATGAAGAATCTCTAACAAAATGGTAAAATAATCTTTTAGCCTAAAAGCATATAGAAGATTTGCCAACAAGTACATCTGCTTCTAATTATATCTATAACAGAGAAATATTCTATGACATATAGCTGTAGCACCATGAGGTACAAGAAAAACAATGGGTCTCAACAGAATTTAGATCTAGAAAACAGAGTCAGGAGCCACAAGTACTAAGAACCAGAAATAAACGCTAACGTAACACACAGAGAAGCATCTTCTACAGTTTGCAAATTGACTCTGAAGAGTACTAATGCCATCTCACAGTGATATGCCACAACATGGATATGACACGACTGTGAGAGAAGACTAGAAACTCCTGCCAAAGGACATGAGTCCTCTGAAGCATGTCTCAAATGGACATGTATGAATGGTAATCTGCATTTCGCAGGGCATATTCAGAGAAGAAGGTAGAAGATTTTGAAGAAAATCAATCTCAGAGAAAAAGAAAAATACAAAAATGAATACATTCAAAAGAAGAAATTGTCAATTGGTATGGCAAGGCTTTAAGCAGCAGTTTCCCACAAACAGCTGAACTAAAACCGTACAACTGGATGCCCAGGTAGACCAGAAATTTTCAGCTAATTTGCCTACTGTTGCTCAAAGAAGTCTTTCATTGTCTCATATTCAGAGAGAGTTGTAAGACTGAAGGGAAGAAGCACGTGAAGCATTTTTCTGTCTTCATCACTGCACTCTCCTTCAGGCATGAACTGTATAAAGGTAGGAGAAGGCTCCCATTGTAACACATCAAGGAGGCAACATGATAGTTGGAATATTCTGAGCTCTTAGAAAAACCTAGGGCCAGATCTATAGCTTAGCAACACAAGCGTCTGCCTACGTAGCACAATGTCCTCAGTTTGATTCTAAAGACAAAGAGAAAAACTTCATGTTTTTTTCACTATCCTTTGAGCCAAGATCATGTTCTGAGCCACTTTGATCCATTCCTTCTCCTGCCTTTCCAAACTGAAATGGAAGTAGAGGAACCCGGGAGACCAGCGGCAGAGCAGAGGGCCAGAAGGAGAGGTGCTCTGTGCAGGACAAAACATTGAAGTAGATTTAAAGTGAAGAGGGCATAAAACAGCAAACCAAGCCAAGGAACAGCCTTGCTTACTGACAAGGTACAACCAAGTGTGCTTGATGGTAGGGACTAATAGCCCTAAGTTCTCTGGGAAAAGAGCACCTGGAGAGAGTAGAATGTGAGACAATTCAGTGGTACAGGAAAACACTTTCAAATCTCTGATACTCTGTGGACATTTGTATATAAAATAAAAGATATCTTTTTTCTTGCCAATTACAAAATTCTCTATGATTCATTTCCAATTGTTGAACTTCTGTACCTTCAAAAAATGTATTAATCTTCATTTTAGAAGTTTTAAATAAATGAATCTCACTACTTGTATGTCTTCTACTCAGCCTATATTGTCAGTTTCTCTAAGGAAGAAATATTTTCCTTATGACTTGCACTGTTTCAGAGGAAAACACCATATGAGGTGGACAGTCAGTAAATGCTTTAGGTATTAATTTTGATAAAAATTGATGCACAAATTAAAATTTCTTTTAACTTACAAAAAGAATAATGCTTGGGGAAAGCAATAAAGCATAAATTGGTTTGATAATAATAGTGTAGTCTTTTTTGCGTTCCTGCGCCTCAATTCCTGTCCCAGACCCTGCTCGATCAGGATCCTTGACCTGCCTTCCCCTTCCCCTTCCCCTTCCCCTTCCCCT
>PVJA010048347.1:0-14259 GCA_004027025.1 Myocastor coypus | reverse complement strand
CTTTATATTACATTCAGGCTCTCCGCCTTAGCTCCCGCCCTAGGCTACACCCATAATCCCAGAAGTACTTCCACCCATAATCCCATCAGTACTAAAACCCATAATCCCAGGGATCATGGATCAAGTCTCAAACTCTAGAAGTCCCCGCCCAATGACTCCATGAGGCTTTGGGGGGACAACTAGACATAAACCATAACAAAGTGTAAAGACACTGTAGACTTCTGCAGAGATGCCAGAATGGGCCACACACTGTGCACCCTCGCACCTGACCCTAGTCAGCTGGAACTGTCATTTCTCCTTTGTTGTCCTGTGCAGTATCATCAGTCTAAAGAAACATGCTGACTTTGCTCCAGTATGACTTCTGAATTGTGACTGCTGGAGGTAGCTTGTCTCTGGGCTCCAGTTTGCACCTCTTGACACTGTGCAGGGAAGTCCAAGCAGCCACACCCAGGTCCTTTCATGGAAATCATGTGGGAATTCCCTCTGTACTTTCTGTAAAGCTGAGCACAACTCCTGCCCTAAGAGCCTGGGGAATGTGACACGTTGTACCAGAGGACCTTAGCCCATCCTTGCCTTGAAATCTTGAGTGCTGTTAGAAAGGGGACAGGGACATTCTTCTGACTCTCACTTCTACTTTTCAGTGGTGAGGCCACTTCTGAATTTTTTTTTTTTTTTTGTGAATGCTGATTCAGTTCAATTGTTTAAACACGGGCTTGAGGAAATTTTTCTGAAAAAGGAAACATCCAACCTGGGGTCATGGGCAGCGTTTACACATGCACTTAGTGAGCAGAATGTTCTATTTGGGGGATATCACCCTGAACTCAGAGCCAACACTCTTTAGCATTATGATAACAAGAAAGCCTTCTGCAGCCACCTTGCCTGGGCTCCAAGTCCAACTGTGCTGCTTATTGGGTAGCTGTGCAACCCTGAAAAAGTTACTGTACCTCTCTGTGGCTCATCCATAAGGTGGGGCAAACAGTCATTGGTAGCTATGAGGAAGGGACTATTCAGTTATTTCCAAAGTGCTAGAGCAACATCAGGAATACAGTGAAAGTAAGTGTTTGTTAAATAAAGCATTTGAAGGCAGGAGAGTTGGTCTCAGCTCTGTTCTTCCCTTGGGAGTGTTTGGTGCTGACTTTTGGATTGCAAAGGTCTTGAGGGGCAGGGACACTGCTTCACTCTCTGTGTATCCTCAGCGCATGGTGCTGCCACATGGCAGGTGTGCCATAGCGATTTGTTTTATCAGACCCATGAGCCATGCCCTTCTGCAAGGGTTGCAGAGAGAAACCATTGTGCCTGGGCAGGTTGGTTACCTATTCTTCCTGTGTTCTGCCTCTTCTGTATGTTATTTTATTTTATTTTATTTTTGAGACAGGGTCTCACTATGCAGTTCAGGCAGGCCTTGAGCTCACTTCTATAGCCCAGGCTGGTCTCGAGCTCGTACTGATCCTCCTGCCTCGGATTCCCAAGTGCTGGGTTATAGGCATGCGCCACCACACCCAGCTTTCTCTATGTTTTTCTCTCAGGATCTCAGGTAGCCACCTTAGGGACTGTTGTATCCCTTTCAGTCCACTGCTTCTGAAATTCTTGGTTGGAAATCAGCTAAGTGTCTGTCATGGGCTGATGAATAGAAAGCTTTTCAGGGACAAGATGAAGCCCAGTTCTGTTGTTTGGAACAAAAATAAAGGTAGCTTTAGGGCTCTAGTTTTATTCCTGAAGGCGTTCTACTGCAATGGAAGCTGTGGACACAGGATGGAAATGTGATGTGATGTCAGGGCCTGAAATGAGGCCACCAGGGGTGGTGACCTTCATCTTGGGTGCAGTTGCCTGAGTTCTTGCTGCTTATCTGTCTGAGAGAAGCCGGTCTCTGTGTGAGGTCATTCCCCAAGGGTATGGACAATTCCTTGTGATAAAGCACAGCGTTCCAGCCAGCAACTGTGTGAGTAAGCTGGACAGTAAATTCTCTAGCCCCAACCAAGGCCCATGCTGAGGACTTCCTGTCATCAGCTGGATTATAACCTGTGAGGGATCTCGAGCTAGAACTATACAACAAAGTCCTTCCTAGAATTCTGATTCTCAGAAACTGCATGAGGCAATGGACATTGAGTGTTTAATTTACTAAATTCCAGAATTATTTGTTGCACAGCAATAGACATATGGTTGGAAAGTATTGGTACAGGACATTCAGTTTACTCTTTGGAAATCTCTTCAGCCATGAGGTGTTTGTGGAGGATGCTCAGATGAGGCCAAACAAGAAATAATGAGCCATATTTTTAGAGCTTCAAAATACATGGCTACAGCAAATTATTAGATTTCTTTCAGGCTAGATTTTACAATTGGCAGTTTTGAAGTTTTCTTTGCAGTTCTGTAAATCAATTTCCTTTTTTTTTTTTTTTGTCTTTTTGAGACAGGGTCTCACTGTACAGTTTAGGCAGGCCTTGAGCTCAGTTTTGTAGCCCAGGCTGGTCTCAAACTCGCACCAATCCTCCTGCCTCAGCCTCCCAAGTGCTGGGATTACTGGCATGCACCACCATGCCCAACCTGTCAGTCAATTTCAGAGCCAACACTCTTTAGCATGTGCTCTTCCCCCACAAAAACTCCTTATACAGATAGTATAAGGAGTTTTTAGACCAAAGAAACCCACAAAAATATAAACTGTCTATTGCTGCTTTTTCATATTTATTTATTTATTTATTTATTTACTTATTTATTTATTTGGAGGGACTGAGGTTCAAACTCATGACCTTGCACTTGCCAGGCAGGTACTTGTGCCATGGAGGTATCTTCCCAGTCCCTGCTTTTTTCATTTTCGAAATTACACCAAAACTATATATCTTTAATCTCCTGAAAGAGATTAAAAATTGGTAGCAATAAATACTACCAAATCCTAAAATTATTGAAATGTAGATGAAAAGATAGCAGAGGGCAGATGCAGGAGGACAGGAATGTACTGGAAAACCTGGCCAAGGCTATCAATACATTTGGTTTTTAGTTTTCCAGGCTGACAAGCAGCTGGGACAATATGGAGGCCTGCTAAAGTTCCCATTATCCAACGTAAGGAAATACGTTGGCTCACCACAAAAGACATGCTTTGACTTCTGGCCTTACCGTAGCTGGAGCTCATAAGGGAATATATTTAACATGGGACACATAATTTGTATGATTAGTTTATACTGTTCACCCAAAAAGTCAAAGAATGTGGAGAAGGTGGAGACTAGAGACCCAAAGAATCCAGATAAGGACCTGGGTCTCATAGTAACATCCTGCACAAATATAGCTGGAGACCCAGAGCCCAAGACAATGTCTCGTGCAAGTCTATACCAAGGATTTGCACCTGGAGAAGATGGGGCTTTGCCCTCCCTGTCACCTGTACATCTTAGGGAGCAGCACGGAGTCCAAGGATGAGCTTTTGAAGCAGGCCAATAGGCATTGGGGTATAGTGGAGACCCAAGAGCTGTGACCTCTCTGGTGATTTAGCTCAGTGGCACAGCACCTGCCTGTACACTTATATTCTTAACCCTCCAGAAGAAAAGCTTAGTGAGCTGGGCGTGGTGGCTCATGTCTGTAATCCCAGCACTCAGGAGGCTGAGGCAGGAGGATTGGTGCGAGTTCGAGACCAGCCTGGGCTACAAAAGTGAGCTCAAGGCCAGCCTCAACTGCATAGCGAGACCCTGTCTCAAAAAGACAAAGAAAAAAAAAAAAAAAAAAAAAAAAAAAAAAAAAAAAAAAAACAACAACGGAAAAGCTTAGTGATACTGTTACTGTATATCATAGTGACTTGAGCTTACCATCACTGTCTTTCTGAGTATCGAACATCTTAGGCTTAACTTGGAATTGATATTATCTATCAATCATTGACATTCTAATAAATCTCAATAGAATGTGATGAAAGCAGTTACATATTTTTACACAGAAATTTAGAAACCTAACCCTATACAAAATTGTAGCTTATTTTTCCTAGCACCTTCCTGGAGAACATGAGGTCCTGACTTTAATTCCCAGTACTCTTCCCCCACAAAAAAGAACTGTCTCTTCCTCTAGTATAGTGCTAGCCTATGTGACTCTTCAGGGCCTGGTTCTTCTTGGTGGGCTTTCCCATCTCGCACCCACAATGGTTTAATGGGAGGATCAATCATGAACACTTATGAAAATTTTTTTTTATAAATCTTTTTTTGAATTTTTATTTTATTTTATTTTTTCTTGTTTCAGAACTTTTGTTTATTAATTTATTTTTATGGCCAGCTCAGCCTGCCCTGAGGGCAGCACTGGTGCAGCATGTGGTGCCGGGGATCGAACCGCAGTCCCTGCCTAAGCTTTCCTAAGCAGGCTCTTTAGACCACTAAGCCATCCTGCCAGCCCCAATTTCGTGAAAATTTTCTTCTGTGAATTCTCATGGACCAGATTATGGGACCTCAGAGGAAAGGGATAAATGAAGTACAGTGTGTCTAGGAAGAGTCACCTGGGGAGAAAACATTCTCTCAGGTTTTCACAGAGAGCAAATTGGTCAAGCAATGGCCATGACTCGCCCGATGGCTGACACTGACAACAGTTCTACAAAGCACTGTATTTGGTTCCAAAGTTAATCCTGAGGAGATTTGACCTTGGAAAATACAAATGATGCAAGTTTTGTTAGACAGGTCTTGCTTTAACTTGCCCTTGATCACCTAGCAGAAAAGCTTAATTACGAGGCATAAAATGCAGGGCTAGATTAGTATGGTGAGCTGTAAGAGCCTTAAATCAACAGCCTTCAACGTTGCCAGTTTCACCTGTAATCCACTGCCATTATGAAACACTGGACTATGTATACAACTACTTCCTCTTAGTTCCAAGAGAAGAACATTTTTTCTTTTTTCTCTACCAATATCGATTAGAAAATTTATCCTGTCTACACCCTGTGCTCTGTATAACTTTTATGAGGACAATAATATGCAATGTGTCAATTACTGTGAATGTACTAACATGTTTTGAAACTCTCATATTGCTATCTCTTATTAAAAGTAATTAAAAAAAAAAAAAAAGAAAGAAAGAAAAATCTCACGGACCAGCCTGGAGCCCATGGGCCCATAAACACAGCATTTACTTTGGAAATGTTCCTCAAGAGCAACTGGGGAGCCGGGTGTGGTGGCGCACGCCTGTAATCCCAGCACTCGGGAGGCTGAGGCAGGAGGTTCAGTGCAAGTTCGAGACCAGCCTGGGCTACAAAAGTGAGCTCAAGGCCAGCCTGAACTGCATAGCGAGACCCTGTCTCAAAAAAGACAAAAAAAAAAAAACCCAAAAAACAAAAAACCAAAAAAACCAACCAACCAACCAACCAACCAAAGAAACAAAAAAGAGCAACTGGGAACTTGAGGCCTGGAAATAAGAGCCCCAGGCACTGCCACACCTTGAGGCAACAACCTGTAGTGCCTGGATTCACTCTCGGGACAGGGGTGGGGGTGGGGGTGTCACCTCTGTGTTCCTCATCCCAGAAATGCTTCCTGAAGGCAGGTGGCAATGGAAAGGAAAAATCCAACAGCAAACAAAGTGAAACTCCCAGTGGCTTTTATTATTCAGAAGCAAGTTGAAGAATCATGCATTGAGGGAGTACCACAGCCTTGCCACCTGCTCTCCGCCTGGTCCTCTCCTCCAGCGAATCTCAGCTCCAGACCGCATCCCTGGGCAGGCCTGACTCCTTTCCCACTAAGCTCTTTTCGCCTGGTCATCCTCACAGCTGAACTTACTTTGCAGCACTTTCCACAACTGGAATCGATTTCCATGATTCACGTTTCTCTTGTTCAGTGCTGTTTTGCTGTTACCAAGCACAGCACCTAGCTGCAGGCAAATATTTGCTGAATTAATGCACAAATGATAGACTGAGGAGCTTGCAATAATGTCTAGCAGGAATGACAGTGCAATAGCTTTGGGCCAAGGCAAAGGAACTCGGAGCTCCTTTCTCTTGGTTTAACCCCCACCCCTCCACCCCAGGAAAAGTTGGGAACCACATATCCAGGATTGTGGGGTGTGTTGTGAAAACCCTAATTTTGTTCCCCTTTGTTTCTGGCTCCTTTTATGGCATAAGGAAGGGGAAGCAGCTGAAAAGGCAGCGCACGTAGGAAAGCAGAGGGTGCCTGGAGAATCCATGATGTGCTTCGGCTTTCCAAAGCAGTTTGGGAGCAATGCTGCCAAGAGGACTGCTGAGGATGCATTTGGGAAGCCCAAAGTGCCAGTCTGTGGCTGAGGTAGGAGGGTGGATGGAAGCTCAGACATAACACCTCCAGCTGGCGTGTTGGCCAACTGGAAGGAGCACCAAGCAGCTGGCTTTCTTTGTGAAAAGGCCAGGGCTATCTCATCAGAGACACAAAAGGGCACTGCAAGTGTTAAAGAAGGGTCTGAGGTGGGCAGAACGGATCCTGGAAGTGCTCAGGTGCTTTCAGAGGCTCCTTCCAAGACCTTCCCTGTCTCTCACTTCTCATCTTTTTTCTGTCATCCCCACAGGAAGCTGAGCTGGAGGAAGGGAGGATGGTAAGGCTCACAAGCGAGGCCTAAGAGGAAAAGGAGATGCTTTGACTGAAAACACACATCAGAGTTTTGGGTACTGTACAAGACTGGACTTGTTGGTTGCGGAACTGAGACCACGCTGAAAGGGGCCCTCAGAGGAACTGTGCTGAAGATGACGGAACTTTCCAGAAATTTCATTTCTGAAGGCAGAGAGTCTCAGAATGGGCTTGCAGGGGCGCAAATGAGAAGAGGGCGGCTCTGTGACTGCCCTCTCCAGCCCTGTGACTTCAGTGCCCTGATCTCACTCCTCACGTAATCACGGTACACGGTTGTTATCCCAACTTATCAGAGATGGTGGAACAAAGATCCATGGCATAAACACACGGCCCTGCTCAGAACCAGGATTCCGACCCAAGGTATGGGAATGCCTGTTCTACTCCTTCCCCCGACACTAAAAGCCCTTTCAATTTCACTTCCAAGACCTGTTACTTTGCTTTTGGGCTTTTAGACAGTGGAGTGGCTTTCTCACCAGCTGTACAGGAAATGGTCTTTAACCAAGGACAAGGTAGAGTGGTGAGCTGCGTGCACTCCAGGCAAGAGCAGCAGGAGAGTGCATTCAGGCAGGGAGAGCCCAGAGCAGGGAGGAGCAGGTGGGGTGGGGATAATTGGTTACCACAGCAATACAGACTTGGCCACTGGGGCCGAGAGAGGTGGATAGCAGGGTGACAGTCCCCAGTGTCCCCTTACAGCTGTTGTCAGCTGCAGAGTTTTGTAGCTCAGGTGGCCATGAGACCCCTAGAGACCCCTTGGTCTTTAGGAAAGATGATTTAAATGAGCTCTATCTGGACGAGGATGTGCTTACAGATGGGAAAGGGAGTTGTTTCCACAGCGGACCTTTTCTCCTCAAGCATCTCACCTGGGTGCACTGTGGCAAGCCCCCTAGCAGCCAAGCACTTAGGCTCATAAGACTCCCTTTAAAAAAAAAAAAAAAAATTGTGTTTTTTAAAAAACTGGAAAAGAGGACAGAGAAAATGTTCAAACGTGAGCTCCAGTATGGAACAAAGGCATTAGCACTGCGCAGGCTCCTGAGGGCTGAGATGTCATGAGAAGAAATGTGACTGAGAAGAGTCACAGAGAACCCAGGGGTGAGGCCTTCACGGCATCCTGGGCTGTGTTTATATTCACCAAGGGAGCTCAGTTAGTGCTGGTCCAAACCCTAAATCAGCCCAGTAGAGCTGTTCAGTCCTGCCAGGATGCTTTGTCAAGTAGACTGCAATATAAAACTTTCTATATTCAAATAAAAGATGGAAAGTAATGATTTGAAAATGTGGAGTGAAAATACATCTACTTCTACACACACATTTTCCCAAGCACCTCTGAGGTAGCTGCTACGCCATCCATGGGTGGAAAACGGAGGGTAGGGGGCTTTAGAAACCTGACTGCAGTCTTCTGCTGGTGAGTGGCAGAGCCAGGCTGTCCGCCGACTCCGTACTCAGAAGCCCTGGGCCCTCTGCCTGGGCTGTGGCATAGCTGCTTTGGCTTTATCCCAGTCTCAGTGATATCTCCCAGGAGTGGTGGCTGGGCTGCTCTCAGATCTACCACGGGAGTGTGTGCAAACGCGCAGAGTCTCATGTGCTGTCACGGGCACCCACACTGCAGCTCCTGCAGAATGAAGGCAGTGGTTCTGGATACTGCTAATGGCTCCAGCATTGCAAGCATGCCAGAGTCCTCTGGTTATCCTCAGGATGTCTGCTTGGAAGCTAGCACAGTGCTAGGCACGAAATACATGGCACACGCACTGAATTTAAGGAACTGAACTTTCCTACTAGAGACACTTGAACAACGATGGAAAATTGGACACACCGTTTTAGACTGTTATTCTTCACTGTATCCTTGAGAAGCAAGAGAAAGCAATTAAAAAATATTAGGATGAGATTAGAACCTGTCAGTTACAACAAATAGAAAAGTATTCAACTGGTTACCTTTCATATTGCACTGTAAACCACTGAGGGTGACTATAAGTGTGAATGTTAATATTGGGGGAAAAAAGTTCTGATAAGGGTCCAGGTAGTTAATTATGGCCAGATTCCCAATCAGCCAGTTAACCAACTCCTACATCATGACTTTATAAAGAAAAAGTAACATAGAAACCAGTATGATGCTATACTCTTGCTATATTCCGAATCTGCTGGCTACACCAATTTTAAATATGACCTATAGGAACAGTAGTCCTCATTCATTCCTTCCATAAATTATCTAGTGCCTTTTATAGGCCAGGCACTGAGCCAGGAGCTGGGAAGACCCTGGTGAACAAGGGGGTCTCTAGTGCTACCATACTGCAGTTGGTATCCAGTTACTTCCACCTAAGTGCCACAAAAGAGGAATATAAAATGAAAGAAAGTATCACAGGGAGCCTGGCAAGCTAGGGCCTGGTGAAGTAGACCTCTGAAGCAGAGGACAAGCTGGACAGGGAAGGGGAGGTCTGTTGAGGACCACAAAGGTACGGTGGCTAATTGTACACACTTCCCTAAGGGACGAAAGGAGGCTTAGGATTTTAGGTACCACCCTTTTGAGATTTCCCATGATGTCTTTAGACACTCCAGGGCAAGATCCTTCTGAGCCTAAGATCATCTCCGCCCGCTGAGTCATCCCATAATCCCCACCCCCACCCCATCAAATGTCCTCCTTGAACCTTGATCAAAGTTCTGGCTGCTTTGTGGTTGCTTGCTCCTTGTGACCAGCTGGCCAACCCCCTACTGCCATTTTGTTGCTCTTTTTCTTCACTGTGAGCTGTACCTGGGAGGAGATTGGAGTCTCACCTCAGGGGTCCCCGTAGGAGATGGGTAGCCCCGGAGGTGCACAACTCCCTTGATTGTTGGGGCTCAGGGTGGGAGGAGCAGTGTGGCCTGGGAAACCCCAGGGAAGAGCTCTATGACAAATATAGAGTGGGTATAGCAGGGAATGAGTGCGCTCAGGTAGTTCAGGCTGCTGCAAACACAATGGGGTTCTGTAAGCCCACTCGGAACTCATGATGTGCAAAGGGCATTGGGCCTTCTTCTGGAAGCCCCTGTTCCCAACACACTGGCTAACCATGTGGGCTCATTTTCAGGAAGCACTTTCCTGCCTTCCATAGGCCTAGATATGAAGTTTTTCTTCTCCTGTTTCTAAATGTCCACATTATACCAACTACCTAATTACAGTAAGAAAACCAGCCTGGCTGGTGAGTTCAATCAGGCAGGCGGGAGGTGAAAATGACACATCTTCACTGTCACCCACAGTAGAATCATCTGACCCCCAGACTGACTATGAAGCAATCATAAAATATCAGAGCCACCTGCTGTGACTCTGCCAGGCTCCTGGCCCAATCTTTGAAAGGTAAAACCAGAAAGGCAGGTGTGTGGATATGTCTGGCATTTGATAAAACACTCAACACCCTGCCTTGAAACGTCAGGCCTCTGCCTTTGTGTCCCTGGCCATCAAACACTACTAATTGCACTGGACAGACAGACAACCCATAATTCACATACATAGCTATGTTTCTCAGTACTATCAGGTGCTTTCTATAAGGAAACTTCTTCCCTAGCACCAGGAGGGGGAGGAGAGGAGGAGGACCAGGAGGAGGAAGATGAGGAGGAAGAAGAGGATGACGAGGAGACAGAGGCTTGTTTTCATTTTAGAGCTCAGGACATGGAGCACTACAGGGAGAGTGTCACGTTAGATGTTGGGTGGGGGAAGGGCTGGCAGGGCTAGGGACACAATGACAACCTTCAGAGCTCATTCATCTCAAGGCTCCTCATAAAGCTGCCCAGTGCCCTCTGGCAACGACTATCCTAAGCTTGTAATGCCAGTGCTTAGCTGAGGCTTGCTTTTCTCCTACAATATTCCTTTATAAATTTTTTAGTAATTGGAGGTCACTAAACCCGTAGTGCTTTTACATTTAATTCTAACTGGGCACCCCCTAAAGCTGGAGTCTCTTCCTGGGAGTGCCTTTTGTTTTTACTTTTTGGCGTGCAAGAGCCTGAGTTCAATCCCTGGTACCTGGGGGGATGTGGGGGACAAAAAAACAAAGAAACAAATAGGAACAAAAACAAAGCAATGAAACCGGTACAGAATTTCTAAACAAGAATAGAAAATTAGATTATATTATGTACTATTACCATGGGAGAGCCTTTTAATATAATATGAACACAGTATTACGAGAGCACTCTAGCCCTTAACTCCACCTGTACCACTCCCTCTAAACATCCCATGAAGACTGAAAATACTCCAAGTTAGCAGAGAATTAACTTGTTCTCAGTGTTTTGATCACATCAAACTTACTTTATTACAAATTAACTTGCCAAGAGTAATCCACTGGATGACACCCCAACTCCTACAGTGTACCTCCTTGGAACCAAAAGGATTTAGCTAGTCTGTAACTGGAATTGGCACCTTGAAGTCTTTCACTTTGTAGAGATAGGAAGGCAGTGTGGAAAAGTCACGCAGGCTGGGACACTGTCGCTTATCAGCTGCATGGTTGAGAAGTTTCTTTTCTAAGCCTCAGTTTGTGCATCTGAATGACAAAGGTTAACAGGTGGTAAAGAGAAATGTGATGATACATGGAAAATGTGATGAACAGGGGACCCTTGATAAATGGCGTTGATGTCCTGTTCCCTTTGTGATGTTGCCCTAAAGGACCCATCCCACATGCCACACAGACAGGGTCCTGGGGCAAATGCCCTGTTCCTGTTTCCTACAGTCACAGACAAGCACCATCTTTTTCTTTTTTTTTTTTTTTAATGTATTTGATACAGGGTCTCACTTCGCAGTTTGGACTCACAGCGATCCTGTTTTCAGCCTCTCCAGTGCTAGGATTACAGGCATGTGCCACCATGCCCAGACACGGTGGCTGGCTCAGCGTGCCCAGGGGTGGGGCTGGCATAGTATGTGGTGCTGGGGATTGAATCTTGGTCGCTGTGTTTGCCTTATCAGGTGCTTACTCCACCAAACTATCTTGCTGGTCCTGGAAAAACAATTTATATGAGGGCATTGTGCTGTGGGCTGTCTGCAGGTGTGCCTGTGTGCGTATGCAGACTTGTCGGACACTGTGGTACTGGAATCCCAGCACTTGGGAGGCAAGTTGCAAATTTGAGACCAGTCTGGGCTACAAAGTCAGCCCAAGGTCAGCTACAATTGCAGAATGAGACCCTGTCTCAAAAAGACAAATAAACCAAGAAACGAACAAACAAACAAATAAGCAAATAAACACAAAAGACCAGGAGTCTTGCAATGAGACAAAGGAAAAGCCAGCACCAGAATTGCAAAGTTAACATCTTTATTGAACTGAAATCAGCGTAGAACATGGGCTGCGACAGCTGCTGAGCTCAGTAACAACTGAAGAGCCCCTGTGACATTTTAGCTTTGAGTGGCCTAACTTGGTTGGGGTGGAACAACCGAGAGCATGGACATATATGTATTTTTTTTTAACACTTCAAAGTAGTTTGAAATGAGTCTCACACCCTCAGTTTCCAAGTTACAAGGGACACTATCGCAACCTTTATTTAGTAGTGTCAGCTGACATCCTCCCGCAGGCTGGTCCTCTCACAGTGCTGGCTCTAATGTCCCTCACCCAAGACACATGAGGAAAGAGTTTAGTGACACTTGGACAAGGAATACACTGAAGAATTTCCAAGAGTGAGGCACAAATCAGGCAGAGATGACACACACGCTGCCTGGAGCCTGCCAGAGATTCAGCTGTGCTCTGGGAGCAGAGGACACTGGGTGGGCAAGACGCCTCACGACGTTTGCATGGATGGGCCTGGCTGCTTGGGTCTAAACCTCACAGGAGCATCTTGCATTTGTTTTACATGATAGGGCGAAACACTTTTTAGGGAAATAAAGTTCCTATAAAGGTTGTTAAGATGAACGAGAGAGGGAAGAAAATCAATACTGAATCGTTATGATCAATGTACTGAGCAAGGATAAAAACTGATGATCCCAAAACCTCTGGGAAAGTACTGAACATTTCCTACTACTCAAAGATTTGAAAGTTAGCCCTCCTGAAGCATTTTAAGGGAAATAACCAACAAGACACAAGTGAAATCCCTACATAACCTCCCACATATTTAATGTTTTTTTCAACTTGGTTTAAATTAGCTGCTCATTCAATATGGAGTAGATTTGTCAGTGTTGGTAAAAAACTTTTAAGATTTCGAATTATTTGCAATGAAATATTAAAAAAAACCCTATGCAACTCATTTTTAAATATTGACAATATTGTTTTCTACTCAGTATTCCTCAAAACAAAACCAAAAACCTATATTCTTCTATCAGAGTAACTGATACTAAATGGTAACTAATTCCTAAGGCAATCATTTGCAGGAATCTAAAAATCTTATAGTATGGGATGCAAAAGGATGAGAAATATTTTAATTGGTTTGTGCCCAGGCAATGCAAACTTGGGTGACAGCATATTCTGGGATTTGCAGCTCTCAGATTTGCAACTGGTAGACAGCCACACCTTTCGCAAGGATCTGTCAAGTGTATACAATCAACATCCAAAGTAAGGCTTCTACTGGTATGTGGTTGGGTCTAAGGGTGTGCAGGGCTGGATTTCCATAGAGCATCTCCAGCTTCCTGTCACCCAACTTGTAAACCAGACTATGTGCTGATGTAGGTGGTAGGAGCTCAAGGTTTCATGATGAACAGGAAGGCTTATTTGTAAACAGGTTCTGAGATAAGAGTTGGCAGTGAAACGACCAAGGAGGTGCCTCTGAGTATGCAGAGGGGAAAAGTGATTTGCACCTGCTGATAGAGATGAGCTAGAAAAAACATAAAAGCCAATAGCTGGCCTTCAGTTCAAAATTTCCAGATATACAGACACTTAAAAGTTTCGAGCGACATCCAAGTGTAAGGTTCTCATACTTCAGTTTGCAAAAGTCACGGACAGAAAACTTGTGAAAATGCAGGTACCTGGGCCCTAGCCAGAGATTCTAATTTGGGTAATGCAAGTAGTCCAAGAACCTTGCTTTTCAAAAACTATGATCATAGTACATAGAAGAACAACAGCTCCAGTTTAAAGGCCAACGTGTCTGAGAAGTAACGCCAATGAAGTTATTATCTGCAGAAAAAGCCCTTAGGAGACCCTACCACCATAATACGGGAAACAGATTTATCCCCTACTAAGCTTCCTTTTTGCAACTAAAAGTTTGAAATAAGTTAATATTTCATAATGATTGTACCAATCGGAAGTAAAAGAAAGACAAGGGAACTCAATGCTAAAAGAAACAGAATTCCTGAGGAAGTCCAAGTTTTAAATCAAATTTCTGCAGGATGGTTTTATAATTG
This sequence comes from Myocastor coypus, assembly GCA_004027025.1. Lineage (NCBI taxonomy): Eukaryota > Metazoa > Chordata > Mammalia > Rodentia > Myocastoridae > Myocastor > Myocastor coypus. The sequence continues at coordinate 456 of PVJA010048347.1, read as the reverse complement.
TAGTGCAAAGGATCTTTGTAAAATCTGTACTCTTTTGTATACTACTTTATTATATTGTCCAATCTGTGTACTTAATGTTTTTGCAAAAACTCCAAAGAGAAAAGAACTATATATTCTCTAACATTTCCTAGATATCAACATTTTCTGGTTCACAGTGATACACGACAAAGTTGTTTATTTTCTTGAATGCTGGAGACAGACATCTTTATTAAAGATACTACCAAAATTTTGGCAAACATTTCAAAACAGATTTGTAAACATAATGCTTCCCTTTTCAACTGGCAGCACTTTGAAAAGACAATACGATGAGACAACACAACTTGAATCAACATTAGTTCAAACTGCTGTATTTTTGACCACATAACTTATGTTCCCACATGATAAAACAAGTGATAGTTGAAATCAGCGTCAACAGAGAAACTCCATGAAATGAAAGTTTGTGCTATTTGATGAATC
>PVJA010048346.1:0-14252 GCA_004027025.1 Myocastor coypus | reverse complement strand
CTTTCATGAGTCACCAAGCACTTCCACTTCACCCAGATCCTTCTCCACACACTCCCAACAGCCCCCCGCCTCCAGCTCTGCGATGCCGCCACCTCTGCTGCTGCCCCTGCTGTGGGCCGGTGAGTGGGCTTGGGGGAAGGGCCGTGAGGGCCTCACAGAGCTGACCCCTGTCTGCCCACAGGATCCCTGGCTGTTCTTCTGGATTTCCAACTGGCAGCGCAGGAGTCGGTGGTGGTGCAGGAGGGACACAGCGCCTTCATCCCCTGCACGCTCTCCTACCCCATGAAAGGATGGAGAAGCTCTACCCCAGCCTGGGGCTACTGGTTCAAGAAAGGCAGTAGCACTCACCGGGATCCTGCAGTGGCCACAAATAATCCAGATCGTGCAGTGAGGAAAGAGACGAGGGAACGATTCCAGCTCCTTGGAGACCCCGGGGCCTACAACTGCTCCCTGGGCATCAGAGATGCACAGAGAAGGGACGCAGGAGTCTACTTCTTCAGGGTGGAGAGAGGGACTTATGTGAAATATGATTACCGGCACAGCCCGCTCTATGTGTTCGTGATAGGTAAGAAGGGAGGTTCAGAAAGATGGGGTCTGAGGGACCCAGGGGTGGGTGGGGATGGGACCCCTGCCTCTCCCCCTGGGGACCAAGGGACCAGACACGGTCTGTTTGGGGCAGTGGCTGGCCTGAGATATAAGCAGCTCTGAGAGCCACCCATGGGGTCCGCTCCAGGCCTGGGTGTCTGTCTCTCTCATCCTCTGCTCTAACAGAGGCCCCCAGCATTCACATCCCGGGGACCCTGGAGACTGGTCGCCCTAGGACCGTAACGTGTACTGTGCCACGGCCTTGTGATCAGCGGGTGTCCCCCACCTTCTCCTGGATCGGCGTGAACCTCACTTCCTCCCTGGGCCCCCGTGCGCCCTGCTCTTCAGCGCTCACCCTCAGCCCACAGCCTCGTGACCACGGCACCCACCTGACCTGCCAAGTGACATTCCTTGGAGCTGGTGTGACAATGAACCGCACTGTGAAGCTCAATGTGTCCTGTGAGTGCTGGGCCAGGCCACGGTGGGCCAGGGAGGACAGGGCCAGAGGGGGGCGGGGCCTGGGATCCAGACCCTGTCCTAGAGGTACGACTGGGCTCAGATGACAGCCACCGGGCCCACAAGCTGCTCCTGGCCACCCATCCTCAGTCAGTGACTGTTTCTGTTCCAGATGCTCCACAGAGCATGCTCATCCGGGTCTTCAGGGCCAACAGCACAGGTAGGAGCTGTGGAGGGAGTAGGGGGTCTCCGTCCTCCGGAAGGCTGCTCCATATGTTACGGTTTGCGTCCAGTTGTCCCCCCAGAGCCTCATGCAGTCATAGGGCTGGGATTACAGCTCTTAGTGCTGCTGGGATCAGGGTTGTGAGTCCTACTCCCGGCCTGAGGCGGACAGCCTGAATGCCGCTTAAGGGAGGCAGACTCGCTGTCTGTAGCCATAGTTGCTCTGCTTCTGCCCTTTTGCTCTCGCTGGTTTGCTACCTTCTGCTGCCATGAAAGTCTGTTCTCTGCCATGCACCACGCTGCCTTAGAGCCAGCCGGCTATGGACTGAAACCTCCAGCAATTCTGGGCTAAGTAAATCTTTGCTCCCCTAATTTTGAGGGTCAAGTATTTGTCCCAGCAATGAGAGAAGAACAACTGAGACACTAGGCTGCTGAATTCCTGAGGCCACTGACGCCCACCTCTGGTAGCTCCCTGTGTGCTGACCTAATCTTGGCTCCCTCCTGGGGCTCCTCCCTCTGACTGCTCAGCGTCTCTCTGGCAGCACCATCTCTCTCTCCCACAGGAAGCCTCAATACCTGAGTTCCCACAGCTGGGACCTGGGGCTCTGGCTTCTCGCAGCCTCTCTGTCCAGTGGGAGCTCCAGGCCTGCTTCTGCTCCAAAGACTCCTAAGCCTCTTCCTCAGCCTGTCTCTCCTCAGCGTGCTTCCTCTCTTTGGGGGAGCCCTTCCCCTTGAGTCACTGAGTCCTTACCCAGGAAACCACTGAAGACCTCTGACTCACCAACCGCATGAGTCAGGGAGTTTTGCAATCTTTCTGTCTGTCTGTGTGTTTCTTTCTTTCTTTCTGTTATGACCAGCTCAGAGAGCCCTGGGTGTGGGGCTGGCACAGCATGTGGTGCTGGGGATCAAACTGTGGTCCCTGTGGTTGCCTAAGCTTTCCTAAGCAGACATTTTAGACTGCTGAGCCATCTCACCAGCTTCTTTCTTTCCTTCCTTCCTTCCTTCCTTGCTCCCTCCCTCCCTCCCTCCCTCTTTCTTTTCTCTTCTTTTCTTTCCTGGTTCAGCACTCTGTGCTTGCCAGGCAGGAGCCCATGTTTTGCAATTTTGACTTTTTTTTTTTTTTTGCAATTTTGACTTTTGGAAAACACCTAACTGCTTCCTTCCTCCATCCGGGCCTGTCTCACGGGGACCTGCTCCAGCTTCTCCCCTGACCTACTAGCCCTCTACTTAGTAACCTGGGCACTATTTGGACCTGAAGGTATCTCTCTGTAGCCCAGAGGTTACCCCATCCCTGCCCTACGCAGACCCAGCCCATGGCTCCCTCAGGAGAAGCCCTGAAGGGACCACTCCCCGCAGTTCCTCCAGGAAGTCAAACCTGCTGCTAGCATGGAAGCGGTGCATGGACGCGGCGCTGCACCTCAAGGCCTGCTGTCCTGCCTGTCTGCCCGCATGTTGAGTGCATCCGCTCCCGCGCATCTCCGTCCAGCTGGGCCCACGTCTTCTGCTCTCTGCACCCGCACTTCCCTCTCATGGGTCCCTGCCGCTCCTCGCCCTCACTGGCCAGGCTTGCCCAGAGGTGCTGTTCTCCATCCCTGCATCTGAGGGATGGCCTAGGGAGAGAAAGAGCCTCTCAGCCCTGCCCTCCGGCCCTCTGGCCCTCTGCCCCCCTAGTCCCACAGCTGCCGGGCAACAGCACCACACTGCAAGTCCAAGAGGGCCTGTCCCTGCGCCTGGCCTACGACACTGACAGCAACCCTCCAGCCCACTTGAGCTGGGCCCAGGGAAACCTCACCTTGAGCACCCCACAAACCTTGGATCCTGGGGTCCTGGAGCTACACCAGGTGGCTGCAGAGGATGGAGGAGAATTCACCTGCTCGGCTCAGCACCCGCTGGGCTCCCGCCACGTCTCACTGAGCCTGGCTGTGCAGGGTGAGTGAGCATGAGCTGGATCCTGTGCTCAGCGGGGTGTCGTGGGCACGAGGACCACACCTCCATCTCCCCCTTTCCCTCCTTCCAGGTGCCTCCTGTGCGTGCCCCCAAATCTGTGGGGAACCTCAGGGCTCCTGGCGTCTAGTCCTCACCCTGCTCAGGGGGACCCTCATGGGCATCGGCTTCCTTCTAACCTTCGGCCTCACCTGGCTCTGCTACACCAGGTGAACAGAGCCCGTGCCAAGAGCCCTAGGCTCTCAGCCCCCAAATCCCGGAGTGTCCTCACCCACGTCATCCTCCTGGGCCAACCCTTCCACAGCAGAGGCTTCCCGTCGCAGCACTGTGTCCCTCACAGGTGTTAGGGCCTCACATCGAGCCTGAGGACCAGGCTGTGGGTCTGTCACACCACAGGGCTCTGTGAGCTGAGAATCCTCCCTGCCCTGAGCTGGGGAACATGGAGCAAGCAGTTGGCTGGACGCTGCCTCCTCTCCAGAATCAGCCTCTTCCCTCGGCTCTGGCCTCGCCCGTTGGCTCCAGTGGGATGGCTGGGAGGACAGGAGAGGAAATGGACTGCTTTGCTGCTGTGGACCACAGCACAGACACTGTAACGAGCCCAGAACTCAGCCCTATGTACGTTGACCAATATGGTAATACATTTCTCTATGATATCATCAAGTTTTAAGGAGGTTTTGCAGACTGGGGAGATAGCTTGGCAGCGTAAGTACCTTCCTGGAAAGTGCAAGGTCCTGAGTTTGATTCCCGGTACTCATGCTGTGCTGCCCAGGAGCCAGGCGTGGTGGCACACGCATGTAACCCCAGCACTGGGGAGGCTGAAAACAGGAGGATCAGTACAAGTCTGAGCTGTGTAGTGAGACCCTGCAGACCCAGCCATCAATCCTTTGAGTGTTTCAGCAGGCAAGGGTGAGTGAAAGGGAAAAGAGCAAAGAGGGGAGAGAGAAGAGATTATTCTGTTCGGCTTTAGTGACGTGTCCTAGATCTGTGGATTTACACCTTTCACCAATTTTGTGAGACACTGAGACCCATTTTTGCATTACTATATTCCTTCAGTTTCTCTTCTCTCCAGTGCATAGGGGCTGCTGGGCTTTTTATCCCTTTAAAGAGAAGTGTTCTTTTTTCTTGTGAGCAGTTAAGTCACTTGCAAGTTTAGTTCACCCTTGCCAGGCGTGGTGGCTCATGCCTGTAATCCCAGCACTCGGGAGGCTGAGGCAGGAGGATTGGTGCAAGTTTGAGACCAGCCTGGGCTACAAAAGTGAGCTCAAGGCCAGCCTCAACTGCATAGCGAGACCTGTCTCCAAAAGGCAAAAAAAAAAAAAAAAAAAGTTTAGTTCGCCCTGTCATTGGGGGCCTCCTGAGTTTCGAGCTCTCCTGTGATTGGCTGAATGTGTGTAGAGCTTGCATTTAGGGCAACTTTAGTCTCCTTTCGATGCTGAGATCCTTATTAAATGAACCTGTATATACAAAGGAACAGGCGTGGTTCCTCTGAGAGTCCAGAGCAATCCCTTGAACATATAGCTCACTGATTTAACAACCAGAGTACAATACCATTTAGTGGAAAAGCATAATTTCCACAGCAGTGTGCCTCGCACTGGCCACGATGGCCCCACTGCCAGACCAAAATAAGCCGAGGCAGAGCTGCCTTTTCAGCTTCCAACGGTAAATAAAGGCATTGTGGGAAAGTCTAGCACAGAGAGTAGACAAGACCAGGAAGTGGCTCGTAGATCAAGGACTTACCTGGGCTCGATCCCAAACACTGAAAAATTAAAGAGAAAAAGGACAGATCTGAGCACGCTCTTTGGCCTGGACTCAAGCAAAGAAAGAGCTGGGACTTCAGACCCACGAAGGACGTGGATTTCTCCGTTATCGATACACAGGAACTGGGAGCCCAATCCACAGGAATCATGCAAATTATGCACCGTCAGTGAAACAGAGACACTGATGAAATCAACCTGGGAATTACTTAGAAGAAACCCTGACCAATCAACGAATGCATCAGCGTCACGTGACCAAAGATCACGCGGCACTAGGAGCGCACTGTAGGAGGATCCCCCTCGCTAAAAAGAGACACAGAGGGGGCATGCCATGGAAACCGAGGCAAGAGTCGCCAGAAAAGCCTTTGAAATTGTTCAGCATAAGACCTGGGCTAGCTAGTGTGACTGAGTTCGGGAAAGGGGTGACGGAAGCAAGGTCTGCTCTGGGCTGCACGCAGGAAGCTCTGAATGCTCTTCATCCCTGACGCTTTCATAACCCTTTTCTAGACTGAGGAGGAAGAGGCCCGGGTTGTCTTGGTTCATGCTCTCTCTTAGGTCACTGCGGCTGCCCACAGCGTACTGCGCTGAGTATGTTACGAAGAACAGAGGTTTCTGTCGGCTCACGGCTCTGGTCTGAGGTTGAGGGGTCGCCTCTGCTGATGGCTTCATGCCGGCAGAGTAACGGGGTGGCCTTGGGCATTACATCGGGACCGATGGGAGCACGCCAGAGACCTATCCTAATGGCTTTCCTAGCAACTCCACGCTTCAGAAACACTCAAATATTTATCCCTTAACACTGACCCACCTCTGAGAGAGAGAGAGAGTGTGTGTGTGTGTGTGTGTGTTATTGGAGATAAATCCACAACTTTTACACTGAGCCACATTCCCTATTTATATTTATTTATTTATTTATTTATTTATTTATTTATTTATTGCGGTACCAGGGATTGAACTCAAGACCTTATACTTGCCAGGCAAGTGCTTATTCTGCTGAGTTATCTCCCCGGCAATTTTTATATTTGGAGACAGGGTCTTGTTAAGATGTTAAATTTCCCTGCCTCAGCCTCCCAGGGTAACTGGGCTTGTGCACCTGTGCCCTTGGGCCTACTTGGCCCCACATGTCAGCATCTCCTGAGGAGAAGTACACTTCAACCTGTGCTTCAGAGAGGGTGAGCCACACCGTGCCAGGCTGCTGTCACAGTGCCACAGATGACATTTCTTAAACAAGAAACATGTATCTCACACCATGCTGGATGCTGGAAGTCAGAGATCAAGGTCTCACCAGTCAAGGTCTTCATGAAGTCTCCTCCTGGCTGAAGACAGCGACCTTCTCACTGTACCTGCCTCATGGGAAAGAGAACTCTGACCTTTCCCACATTACAAAACCAAAAATAGGGCTAGCTGGATAGCTCAGTGGACTAGGAGCCTGCTTAGGCAGGCACAGGGACGAGGTTCAAACCCCAGTACCACATGTTGTGCCGATCCCACCTCTGACCCAAAACCTGGCATGGTGGCACATGCCTGTAATCCCAGAGCTAGAGAGGCTAAAAACAGGAGGATCACTATGAGACCTCTGTGTAATGAGACCCTATACCAAATACATAAAAAAATAATAATAAAGACCAAAAATGCTGTCTCTCTAGGTGATTGGTTGTGTCAACCTGAGCAGCTTAGAAGCTTAACTAAACCAGCCCAGCAGCAGTTCCATACCCTGAGGTGTGCAGGACCCACCCTACGGCAGCTCATCACCCAGGAGAGCAGGAAGAAGAAGGAGGATGCAGGCTGGCTTCTATTCTTCAGGGAGCTCCATTCTTCCCTGTCAGCTCAGATGTCACGTCCGGGCTTCCACTGTCGGTCTTCAGCCTCCTAGTGCAGTCTGGGGCTTCTGCTCCGGAACCTTCAGCCTTCGGCTGTAGACTCTTCAGCCTAGACCCAGCAGCCTCCTGACACAGACTTGCACGGACACTGCAGTGAGCTCCAGCCCTTGGACTGTGCTACAGTTTGTGTCTAGTTGTCCCCCTAGTGCCTCCTGCAGTCATGGAGCGGACTTTGAGACTGTATTGAATTCATGATCCCGGGTTGGGGTTGGGGGGTCTGAGCGCTGCTGGGATTATGGGTACAAATGCTCCACCTGGCCTGGGGCAGATAATCTGAATGCAACAGAGGGAGACAGCCTTGCTCTCTGTAGCCGTTGTGGCTGCCTCTCCCTCCATCTGCTCTTGCTGTTTTCTGTTTGCCACCGCCGTGAACAGCTGCCCTCTGCTATGTGCCAGTCTGCTTTGGAGCCCGCTGAGTATAGACCAAAACCTCAATTAGCTGTCAGCCAAATAAACTTTACCTACCTTCATTTTGGATGTCAGGTATTTGTCCTAGCAATCAGAGAAGAATAGTTTGTTTCTAGTTGTCCCCCAGTCTCACGCAGTCTTTGGGGGCAGCTTCTAGTTCATCATTAACTCATGATCCAATGCAGAGGCTGTGGCGGCAAGTGCTTCCCACCCAGGGCCAGGCAGCGTAGGGAGGGAGAGGCGTCGGCTAGCTGTTGCAGCTGCTGTTCTTCCTGTTGCTCTTTGCTGTTTTCCACCACCATGAATGGCTGCCCTCTTCCGCATCCCACTCAGCCTCGGAGCCAGCTGAGTATGGACTGAAACCTCCACTATCTATGAGCTAAACAAACCTTTGCTTCCTTACTCTGGGGTGTTGGGGATAGTGTCCCAGCAATGAGAGATAAGTAACTGAGACAGACTGAGCCCTTCCGACTGCAGTGTGCAGATGCCTTCTGCATGCTTCCCCACCCAACCCCCCAGGAGACCATCATAAGCCAAGCTTGCAACTTCGTACACACTTGAAGCTGGGTGGGTGGGGGAAAGTCCTTCGGGGTCCAGACATGAGAGGGGAGGGAAAGGGGAAGTTGGGTTCCGAGATGTGAGAGGGGAGGTCTGCAGAGGCGGCCTTACAAGGGGCCAGCCGAAGAAGAGGCTCCCCGGAACGGAGCAGGGTGGAAGGCGAGTTCCTGGGGAGGGGCGAAGGCAGGCAGTGTGGCACTCAGGAGGCGATGGCAGAGCGGACACAGCTGGGCTGGGCTAGCAGAGGCCAGCGGGCTCAGTCCTCTGAGCCTCGCAGGTGCAGCATGCAGTGGGCGCTGTCTCCTGCATACAATCAGAGGCTGAAGAAACGCTTGAGCGAAGGTTGCCTTGGCGTGATACATATTTATGAAATGACTCTGACCGCTGTGTTGAGGAGCCGAAGGGGTGGTGGGAAAGCTATCGAAATTCAAGTACAATATAGAGGTGTGTGTGTGTGTGTGTGTGTGTGAGAGAGAGAGAGAGAGTGAGAGAGAGAGAGAGAGAGAGAGAGAGAGAGAGAAGCTGAAGGGGGAGAGCGGCGGGATCAAGCGCTGCCATTCAGCTTCCCCCAGGGTGGCGGCAGCGCGGGGCAGGGCTGGCCGGCAACAGGCAACAGAAATACCTGCGGACCTTCTTAATCACCACCCCCACCAGGATGGGAGGGGCTGCTACTGGCATCCAGTGAGCCAAGGTGGGGGTGCCGCTTGGTGTCCCGGATGCCCAGGGAGCCCCACCCACCCACCCAGCCTCTGACTCAGGACACCAGGGATAAGGGTTGCAGTGGGAATGGTAGATTGGAATTAACTTGGTGGGATTCCAATAGCATATTTGGGGGGTTACACGTAGAGACTTCTTGGACAGCCGCAAGGACCAGTGCGGCTTCCTTGAGTTGAAATGAAATTTTATGAGCCACCAGTGCTTTCCTTGTTGTTCTGATGATTTACCTGACGCTGCTGTTCCGCCCCCACCGCTCACTCCCCCCTCCCTGGATGCAATCATACGTTCACAGGAAGTGCAGAAGAAGCCCAGGTGAAGCCCCGTGGGCCTTGCCCCAGGCTTCCCCGTGTTAAAATCTGACACGGGGCCCAGCACGGCATGGATAGCAAAGCACCAACATGGAGAGCTCATGTTTGCAAGCCATGGATGAAACAGGCCACAGAGGGAGAGGATTCTGGTGCATGCGAAGGCCTGAGCAGGAGCCATTAAAGGAGATGAGGCCAGAGGGCAGACAGGAGGGAAGCCGCAGTGATGCCTCCTCCATGCTCCACGCAAAAAGAGCGCCTGCGCGAGTCTCCACCTGCGCATGTGGGCGGGGCCCCCAGCGGAGGCAGGGAAGCAGCGCCGGGTGACCCAGGATCCAAACGCTGGAGCCCCCCATGAAAGAACGAGGGGCTGAGCGGGGCCCGGTGCTCCTGAGAGGGAGATACTCGGGAGAAGCTGGGAGTGGACGCTGTCTGCGGGCTTCAGCAGTTGGGAGGGTTCGAGCGTCTTCGTGAAGGAAGCTGTGTCGGCGGAGAGGTGGATCTGGGAGGAAAGCTCTGCCCTCTGCAGCGGACTGGGCGCGCGCCGGGACAAGGCTGGCGGCCTCAGAACCATCTCTGGAAGCTCCGGCCAGCCCACAGCAGGGTCCCTGAAGGGTCGCCATCCACTCTCTTTCCACCCCACGCCGTCCTCTCAAGCTGGCTCTGCTGCAATTCAGCCAAGGACGCCAGCCCCAAGCTGTCCTCCCTGGGTACTGCTGTTTGCTGTCTCCGCTCCCCAAAGCTGTGATGGTGAGAGCTGTCAGAACGAGAACAGGCTCTCTTGTGCCAAACCCTACCACAACTACATAAACAGGTGACCCTAGGACCCCAAAAGACAAGGAGTCCTGTAGGGCTTGCGACAAGACTGCACAGACACTGCCAGAAGCCTGGCTTCCCACGAGGACCACTGGGGCCTCACACAGAAACCTGTTCAGCCCAGCAGATGCTCAACCACCATGGACATAACCTTGGCCTGGGGCCATCCTTGGCCTGGGTTCTCAGAGCCAAAGATTCTGTCATTTCCCCCACCCGTTCTGGGTACAGTCATCCCACAGTATCCCCAGGAGGTTGGACCCTGCAAAGGCCCAGGTCCCTTGTACCCTAGAGGGTGATGGTACTTAGGTCCACCCTACGTCCTTCCTCCTACATATATTCGCTCATCCCCAGATGACCCATAATGCTTAACTCAGCACAAGTGCTATGGAAATAGTTACTGTTCTTTAGAGAATAAACACAGGGACCAAAAAAAAAAAAAAAAATGTGTGCACAGCCAGGACAGACACAATTATTTTAGTGTTTCATTAGTTTGGTGGAACCCGTGGACATAGGATCCACAGATTCTGATGGTGAACTGTTCTCTGTATCATCCACTCCAATCCTGTGGAGGTAAGACCAACACAAGGGACAGCTAATGATCACTCTGGCCAGCGACCTGTCCTGACTTCCCTCTACTAGAAGGAAGGATCGCTCCATCCCTGGGACCGCCAGGAACGTCTGCCCCAGCATCTAGGGCAGCTGTGAGCATTTTAGTGCTTTTCGGTACCTAAGAATCTTCATGTATCCAACCAGGCGTGGTGGTGCACACCTGTAATCCCAGCACTCAGGAGGCTGAGGCAGGAGGATTGATGCAAGTTAGAGACCAGCCTGGGCTACCAAGGTGAGTTCAAGGCCAGCCTGAACTGCATAGCGAGACCCTGTCTCAAAAAAAAAAGAATCTTCATGTATCCAATCAGGAGTTCTTGAGGTCAGCCACCTGGCGGAATTCATCTCTGTGTCCCCCATGGGCAACCCCGTGTGTGGCACCTAGTGTGTGGAGGTTGTGTGGCTGAGCACTGACTGAGTCTCTGACCCTGAATCTTCTCAGAAAGGCCCCGTACAGGGGGGGCAACACTGGGCGTTCATTCTTCCCGCTTGCATGACTCAACCCTGCATTTTGCATGGGCTGTAGGCCAGGGCATTTGTCTTAGTTGCTCTTCTCTTGTTGCTGGAACAAAGTACCCAATACCCAGAATTAAGCAGGGAAAAGGCTTATTTAGCACACAGAGGAGGTTTTAGTCCCTACTCGGCTGGCTCCACAGCAGAGTGGCACAGCAGCTGCGGGCCACTGCTCCCAGCAATGGAAAACATCGGAGAGCAAAGGGAGCAGCAGCAGCCGCTGGGCCAGCCAGCCAGCCTCTCTTCTCCCCTCACAGACATTGTAGCGCAGATTACCAGCCCAGGGCAGGTGGGGCAACCCACACTGGCAATAATCAATCAAGGGCCCGGCAGGATGGCTCAGTGGTGTAAAGCGCCTGCTTGGGAAAGCTTGGGCGGCTTCAGGGACCACGGTTCGATCCCCGGCACCACATGCTGCGCCAGCCCTGCCCTCAGGGCAGGCTGAGCCGGCCATAAAAATAAACAAATAAGCAAACACAAGTTCTGAAACAAGAAAAATAAATAAATAAAATTAAAAAAAAAAAAAAAAAAAGAACTCCAGCCCCATGACTGCCTGAGGCTTCAGGGAAATAATTAGACACAAACCTGCAACAGTATTCCAACCACAACAGGTGTTTCAGAAAGACACCAACTGCCTGGCGGCAGAGGGGGTGGGCAGAGCTTCTCACACAGGATGAAGCGGTGGGATACAAACCACTCTACCGAAGCCAACTTTAGAATAACTTAAGAAAAAAAAAGCGATATCCTTACATTTAAGGTCCTAATGAAAGAACAACAAAAAGTAACACGAGTAGGTGCCATTGAATACTTCAGACGTTTTTATACTGTGACTTGAAGAAAAAAAAAAAAAAAAGCAGATTCTTTTTTTGTGGGACTGAGATTCAAACTCACGACTCGGCACTTGCAAGGCAGGCACTTGTGCCATGGAGCTATCTCCCCAGCAGCAGATTCATTTTTTAAACCTGAAGCCCAACTTCACCAGACCTGAGCTTCTGCCTCCTTCTCTGCCGGACCAACACCTCCTGCCGCCCTCCCTCCCCTACGCCAGGCTCTGTCCGCAGGGACCCTCAAGATGTCGACTTTCACTTCTGCTTCCTCTGTGACCCAGGGCACAGAGAAACCCTCCCAGCTGCTGGCCCCCATAGCAGCTAGGCCCCATGAGACCAGACGCGGGTGCTTCCGTCTGGCCCCACACCACTCCCCCTCCCTCCCCAGGGCTGGCTAGGGGAAAGCACCTTTCTGGGTACCCACAGCACTGGCAGGCCGGCAAGGTGGGCGGGGAGCAGAGAGGAAGGGCCAGCCAGCCAGCCCTGGGTCCAGGGGCTCGGAGTCAGGGCTCTCTTCATGCCTGAGCCCCCGGGGCTCGGCCTCCGGCCTCCGCCTCCGCTTCCCTTTCTGGTGGCTGCTGCGATGAAGCCCAGCAGGGCCGCAGCATGACATGAGCTCACCTCCGGCAGGCCCCGGCCCCTCCTAGGACCATGCTGCTCCTTCTGACCCTGATGTCCTCGCTGCTGGGAGGTGAGTGGGCCGAGGGTCGCTGGCCGCGGGCCACCAGCGGGGCTGGGTGCAGGCTGAGCTTCTATCTCTCTCAGGATCCCGGGCTCAGCTATCCGCATACAGGCTGACTGTGGCGCAGGTGGTGACCGTGCAGGAGGGCCTCTGCGTCCTCGTGCCCTGCACCTTCACCTACCCCGAGGGCTCCTCACCCTGGAGCCCAGTTTATGGCTACTGGTTCAGAGAGCCGACCGACATAGAAGTGGGAAATCCCGTGGCCACGAACCACCCAGACAGAGATCTGCTCTGGAGCGCAAAGGGCCGATTCCGGCTGGAGGGGGATCTCCGTGAAAAGAACTGCGCCCTGTGGATCAGAGACGCGCAGCGGAAGGACCAGGGGACGTACTTTTTCCGGGTGGAGAAGGGACCCAAGGTGAAATACAGCTTCAACAAAAACAAGTTCCTGTTACAAGTGACAGGTATGCAGCGTGCGGGAATGCCCTGCCCGTCGCACCAGGGCAGGACCACGGGGTCAGCCCAGGGCCGAGCAGGGCAGACTCAGGGACCCACCAGGGCGGCCCCATGTCTCGCAGGCCTGACTCAGAAGCCGGATGTCTTCATTCCTGAGACCTTGGTGGCCGGGCAGCCCGTGACAGCGCTCTGCGTGTTTAACTGGGGCTCCGCACAGTGCCCAGGCCCCTCCTTCTCCTGGGCAGGGTCCACCTTGGACTCGGAAGGAACCGGAGTGCCAGGAGCCCCCTACTCCACGCTCAGGCTCACCCCACGGCCCCAGGACCAGGACTCTGAGCTCACCTGCCGAGTGAACTTCCAGAGGGGTCTGAGCACTCAGAGGACAATCAGGCTGAGTGTGACATGTGAGTGTGCCGTGGCCCCAGGAGTGCACACAGCCCCAGCGCAGAGGCCCGCCTTGGCGAGATCCATGGGGTGGGGGATGGGCCCAAAGCCCTGGGCGCCTACTGGGACCCGCGAGGGGTGGTGTTGGAGGGACTCTTTCTTGTGGTGGGGAACAAAGTGCTCCCCAGGAAGCCAGCCCACAATCTTATTCCAGATTCCCCCCAACATCCTGTGATCAGCGTTTCCCGGGACAACCGGACAGGTACCAGGGGTCTTTGGGTGAGGCATGGCCAAGCCTTGGGGAAAGCTCTGGGCATGGCCACCCGCAGCCCTTCTCCCTCATCCTGTTTGGCTCTCTGACTCTCCAGCCCAGGAGATCCCGGAAAACATCACACATGTGCAAGTCCACAAGGACCAGCTCCTGTGGCTCCTCTGTGCTGCTGACAGCCGGCCCCCTGCCACGATGACCTGGGAACTGGGAGGCAGAGTCATTTCTCAGGCCCCTTCCTCAGGACCCAGACCCCTAAGGCTGGAGCTGCCCAGGGTGAAGCCTGAGGATGCCGGGCGCTACACCTGCCGAGCAGAGAGCAACCTGGGCTCCAAGCACCGCAGCCTGGACCTCTCAGTGCAGTGTGAGTGGCCAGAGCTGCCTGTGCTGGGAGGGGCGGATGGGGACAGGGGACAGGGAGATCCCAGAGCCTGTGGAGGCTGCATCCTCAGGCCTACAGGACCAGGCCATGATCCTGTATGAATTGGCGGTGGTAACAGGGACCCATGGGTGACTGTCCCTCCAAACGCCTCTGGCTCCTGGGTGGATCCTCTGCCAGAGGGAAGACCCAGACCCCAGAGCTGCTTCTCTGTCTGCACTGCAGATCCTCCCGAGGACCTGAGAGTGACGGTTTCCCAAGCAAACAGCACAGGTAGGAGGGGACAGAGGGCTCGGGCCTCTGCTGCCAGGTGCTGGAGCCACACATGGATTCTGCTGCTTCCCTCCCCAGTCCTGGAAATCCTCAGGAACGGCACCTCCCTGCCCATCCTGGAGGGCCAGAGCCTGCGCCTGGTGTGTGTCACCCACAGCGAGCCTCCAGCCACGCTGAGCTGGGCCCGGGGGACACAGGCCCTGAACCCTGCCTGGCTTTCTG
>PVJA010048345.1:0-14257 GCA_004027025.1 Myocastor coypus | reverse complement strand
GGACGAGTCACGGCCATTGCTTGGCTATTTTGCTTTCTGTGAAAGCCTGAGAGAATGTTTTTCTCTGGGTGACTCTCCTTAGACGCACTGCAGTTCATTCATCCCTTTCCTCTGAGGTCCCATAATCTCCTTGACCAGGAAATTTGGGACACCTCTGAGTTATAGGATATTACAGCACAGGTTCTCTTATATCCTGGGAAAAGCAATTGTTTTGAAATGTAAAATTCACTGTCATTTCTAATGTTTTGCAAATGCCTCTTATACCTAGTTTCAGTACATTTCAACTTCCTAAAAGCAACCAATATTTCCATTCCCCACTACTCCTCACCGCAGACTTGGTAAACACCAATTTGCTGTTTCTGTGGATTTACCTGTTGTGGACACTTCACAGCAACCACACAATATGTGAATTCCACCTATTCATTTAGAATGATGTTTTTAAGGTCTACCTATAGACTAGCATGTGTCAGTGTTTCATTTGTGTGACTGAGCAATTCATCCCGTGTATGTATTGCATTTTATTTATCCATCCATACACCACTGGACTTATTCACACCATTGGCCATTGTGCACACAGTTACTATGAACATTAGTGAATGAGTTTTGTGTGTGTGTGTACTTTTTTCTTGCCAGCAGATACTTAATTGGAATTGCAGGATAATATGGCAATTCTATGCCTTTTTTTCTCAGGCTGGGGACCTTGTACATACTAGGCCTGGGCTCTACCACTAAGCTACAACCCCAGGCCTGCATCTAACATTTTAAGGACTCACCAAAATGGCTAGGCCATTTGACATTCCTACTAGCAGTGTACAAAGATTCCCACTTCCTGGCATACCCACCAACACTTGCTATTTTTTATATTTTTTGATATCCACACATATCTCAGTGTAGTTTTAAACTGCATTTCTCTGATGGCTGTTCTCTTCTTTCAACATTTTATCTTCAGGATTGGAAAATGTCTTCACTCATTCTATTAAATTTGTGCTAAGACATTTTAAGGTTAAAAATTTTTTAAAGAATTTATTTTATTTTTTTTCTTGTTTCAGAACTTTTGTTTGTTTATTTTTTTTATTTTTATGGCCGGCTTAGCAGGGCTGGTGCAGCTTGTGGTGCAGGGAGGAGATCAAACTGTGGTCCCTGCAGCTGCCTGCAGGCGCTTTAGACCACTAAGCCATCCTGCCGGGCCCCTTAAGGTTAAATTTAAGTCTAGGGTAAAGGAAATCTGCCTCCATGTAATTCAGGTCCTTTGATCTTGGGGATCTTGAGGCGCCATCCTGGGGAGTGAACTGGGCTGGCCCCTGCACTTCCAGATCCTTGTTGTTCACTGACAAGCCAGACTCCTCCAGACCAGCACCCCAATACATTTCATTTGTCATTTTTCCCCTTTTAATACTAAAAGGTCTGTTGTTTTGTGCACATGAATTTTTTTTTTTTTGGTTTTTTTGTTTGTTTGTTTGTTTTTGTCTTGAGACAGGCTCTTGCTATGCAGTTCAGTGGCCGCAAGCTCACTTTGTAACCCAGGCTGGTCTCAAATTCACAATGATCCTCTGCCTCAGCCTTTTGAAAGCTCGGACTATAAGCATGCATCACCTTGCCTAGCCCCTCAGTTTATTAAAGTAAAACAAAACAAAAACAGCAACATGATTCTCTCTTCAACAGTTTGACTATATTGTGTATCAATGTAGATTTCTTTTTTTTTTTAATTTTTATTCTTGTTTCAGAACCTTTGTTTGTTTATTCACTTTTTTTCGGCCGGCTCAGCCGCCCCGAGGGCAGGGCTGGTGCAGTATGTGGTGCTGGGGATCGAACTGCGGTCCCTGAAGCCACCCAAGCTTCCCCAAGCAGGCGCTTCAGACCACTGAGCCATCCCGCCGGGCCCCATAGATTTCTTTTACAAATTAGTTTATCCTATTTGGAGTTCCATAAAAATTTTGGATGTGATTTAAGAATTTTAGCAAAACTTGAGATGTTTTTGGAACTTTCAGTTTTAAATGTTGGTGTGGTGGGACAACCTCAAACAACTTAATCTATACTTTATTATAACTGCTTATGCTCACATCTGCTACTGGAATTCTTTAATGATTTGCTGTTACCTATTACTGTATTTTGTGCTCCTAATTTGTATGATTCCTTTTAACAGTTTCTCTAGATTTGTAGTTCTTTAGTTTCTTTCAACTTAGTTTCTTTATGGATATTCCTTATTTGTTAAGATTGTTTTCCTGGACTCTTTTTAAGTTTTTGTATTGAGAAAAATTTACTTTAAATTTTACCTAGTACTAAGAGTTAGACAGCAATAAAAATTCTATTATTCTTTTGCACAGTAGGGTGACTCTAGATTAAAAATAACGTCCTCTGAGAAGCTGAGGCAGGAGAATCACAAGTTTTAGCCACTTACGGAGGGAGATCTTGTTTCAAAACAGAACAAAATAAAAAATAAACAGCTGAGGATGTAGCTCAGTGCACAGGCCCTGGGTCCAACATCCAGTGCTGGCAAAAAACCAATCAAATGAAAAGCTTTAGTAGATATAAACTGATTTAAGTATATTGTACATCATGTCTCTAAATATTACATGGTACTACACAAATATGTGTACTCATGTTTAAATGTTAATAGAATCTTTAACAAAAAAATTTTGGCGTATAAAGTCCAGAGTCTGTGTTTCCTCAGATTCTCTTTATTTCTATGAATGAACCACATTTTTTGTTACAGTTCATGGCAAATGCTAAGCTTATTATAATGCACTAATTCTGTAATCACTCCACTTAGGGTTTGCTTTTGCTACTTGCTATGGGCTGAGAATATAGCTCAGTGGTACAGCACCTGCCTGGCAAATGCAATCTTCAGTTTGATTCCCAGTACAAAAATGAAACAAAACAAAAAATCCTTTCCCATACTGTTTTTGTAGTTTTTATTTTTTGATGTGATCTCTAAGGTTTCATTTTGCTTATGTTCAGCTAGTGTTTTGGCCGATTGCCTTGAATAAGTCACTCCAAAAATAAAAGAAAGCCCTCCTAGTTTTTGTAAATCAGCTGTTTTGAACACCTAGTGCTTAATCAAGGCCTTTTACTTATTTATTTTTGCAAATTGGGGATTGAACTCAGGCCCTTGCCAGGCAAGCGCTTATTCTACTGAGCTATCCCACAAGCCCCAAGATGGGGGGACCTTTTAAAATCAATCTACCTTTACTTCTGCCTTGCAGTGAGTATAGAAAACCAAACAGGTGGAAACTCAGATCTTCTCAGGTCTTTTCTACATGCCACTATAGTAGATACAGCGCTCTAAATCCTAAGATTTGTGTAGGTGCTTTTGAGTGACCGAGTTTCCTTAAGAAAGTCTCTCCATTGCCTTTCCTCCAAGGAATTAGGAACTTATTTACCTCGATTACTGGTGCCAGGTGGCAGTGAGCACTATACACATTTTTAAACAAATATTCACGTCTCCACCTTGAGTTTAGACTCAAACAAAAGTGTGTGCCTTGTGTCATCTTCGTTTTTCTGACAGAGCAGTCAGTCTTTTGAAAATAAAGCCTTTCTGCTTCCTAGGAATCAAGGACCACTGGAGCCTTCACTGAAGGCTTCAGTGACTGTGATGGGGAAAGCCAAGGTGATACACTGCAGAGCTTTCCTGGTTTTGGACCGTCTTTTACTTGATGACTTGATGACTGTAAGTCTTTCACTGTTCCCAGAGCTTGGAGGCAGATTCTGAATGTTTTTGCTTATTTCACGGCTTGGCAAAGAAGTTTGTTTTGTTTTTTAGGAAGAGGTTTTTGAAGTCACTTCTCTGCCATTTTTGCTGAGCTGAATCTTGGCAGATCATTTTTTTGAGTACCTGACACTATGAAAAGCAGTAGAGCTAATAATTTATGGCCCTGGATGTTAAGATGTACTGGAGATTTACTTTTTGATCAGCATTAGCCTTCCTGGAAAACTTTTCAAACAGAATGAGAGAACTTGAAGCTGATCTGGGGTTATGTGCAGATGAAGCAAATTCTCAGTAACCCTGCCCCTGACGTGCAGCATGCCCGTAGAGCACACCTGGAAGCATGGCATGCTTGCCACAGCCATTCGTCCTTGTTGGCATCTTGAGATAAGTTTACATTAGAAGCTTACATCAGACTGCTTAATTATACAGCTATAACTAACAGGTAAGAAATTATGGGGCAAGAAAGTTAAGAAACAAAATTTATTAATTATAAATTTACAAAGGGGAGATACATTCTCCCTCATTCATACTGATGTTACTATACCCATGGTTTTATTAAGGTAATAACTTCTGCGAGGTAAATTTAGTTCTCAGAACATTTTCTAATCCTCCAAGAGGGCCTGGGTTTTGTTAGCCATCAAAGTAAGAACTAAGATTTCTATGCTAAACTCAATGTGGGCACAAATGTGTTCCTTGCACATATTCCTTCTAAGTGCTCTGGAACTTCATGTTTTCACTCCTAGAAATATGGCTGCCAGCTTAAACAACATCAAGGCCCCTAGGCACAGTGGTGCATGACTGTAATTCCAGCTACTTGCAAAGCTGAGACAGGACAACTGCAAGTTCCAGGCCAATTTGGACAACTTACCAAGTCTCCAAACAAAAAATGAAAAAGGCTCGGGGCAGAGCCGAGTTGTACAGCACTTTTGGTTGTATGCCCAGTATCATAAAAAAAAAAAAGGTAGGGGAGAAAAGACAGAGCCCTTCTAAGGGTTAACATTAAATGTACACTTCCGGTTCCAGGCAGTTGGTAGCCGCGGTTTACAGAGCGGTTATGGCCAAGTCCAAGAACCATACCACGCACAACCAGTCCCGAAAATGGCACAGAAATGGTATCAAGAAACCTCGGTCACAAAGATACGAGTCTCTGAAAGGGGTAGATCCCAAGTTCCTTCAGAACATGCGCTTTGCCAAGAAGCACAACAAGAAGGGCTTCAAGAAGATGCAAGCAAACAATGCCAAGGCCGTGACTGCACGCGCTGAGGCTATCAAGGCCCTTGTCAAGCCCAAGGAGGTCAAGCCCAAGATTATCCCAAAGGGATTAAACCGCAGGCTCGCTCGACTTGCCTATATTGCTCACCCCAAGCTTGGGAAGCATATCCGAGCCCGCATTGCCAAGGGTCACAGGCCTTCCCAGCCAAAGGCCAAAGCTGCAGCTAAGGACCAGGCTCCAGCTGCTCCAGCCCAGGCCCAGGCTCCAGCTTCTGCTCCAGCCCAGGCTCCCAAAGGTGCCCAGGCCCCTGTGAAGGCTCCACAGTAAAAGCCTCTTTATCTGCTGATGTAAAAACAGAGAGCCAAATCACCTACGCCAGTTGTGGGCAGAGGTTACTGGGGTGACCCCTGGGGTGCCATTTGTTGGGGGCTGGTGTCCTCCTGTGTTCTTTGTACAAATAAACCTGAGGCAGGAAAAAAAAAAAAAATTAAATGTACAAAAGCATATTATATACAAAGAACAAGTTTCATAAGGCAAACAATATAAATTATAGTCATAATTGGCAGTTTCAAAAAGTCCTTAAATCGCATGATCTCCTAAAACCATAAGCCTCAGAGTGGGACCACAAAGCCCTGCTTCAAAGCTCTAGGAAGCTCTATTGTAATAGTCTATATATTTTGGAGAAGCTGGTTATTGGAGAATCATGTGTAGGCTAAGGTGTTTAGCCTCATAAAAGAATGAAATGTTTTCATATCCAGGGAAAAACAAAAACTAAAGAAGAGATACTTTTCAGAGCTGGTGCCAAGGTGCTGGCTAGGAGGATGTTGGTTGGCACTTGTTAGGCCCCGAATCTAGAACTACAACAAAAACTTTGAAGTTCTAGAAAAGTTTTGTGACCAAAAGAAGAGAGAAAGTGACCTGAGAGGTTAACATAGAAAATGCTAGGAGAAAGAAGTGGACTTAGCTAAGTCATAGCAAAAAATTCAGGGAGCTGCTCCTCTGTAAGGCCGAGGGCCAGGGAGATCTACCTAGGCAAGTCAGCCCTAAGCAGCGCAGCTCCCACACACTTCCTACCTAATAATACACAGAGGAAGCACAGCGCTACTTTATATGGAAAGCTTGAGACATTTATTCAGTGCAGATCCCCAAATGCAACCCAATTCAATATACAGAGAATTATAGGGATGACAAAATCATGCATGGGTAGATAAGAAAGTTAGCGACATGTTCTAGACTGCCTGGATATATTCTATTCATTTTTAATAGGTATGTAAAGCTCAAGCTCTGGGGCTTCAGGTTTTATTGAAAATCATCTCGAGCATCAAGTTAGCCAAAGATGTTTTTAGGTTCGAAGTGGTGATCTGCTCCTTATGATAGGGTGCTCTGCAGCTTCTTCTTAGACCTCTCTAAGCATTTTTTTTAATTTTTAATATTTATTACATATTTATGCAAAATATCAAAATTTTCAACAGTAACTGATATTTGGCATAGAAAGTCCAAAAAATAACAACAGAAATGAATTTGCACATGAACTACAACACAAAATAGGACTCTACAACAAAATTAACATCTATCTCATTTATCACACCTCAGGCAGTTTGCACACATCACAACAGCACACTTCATGCATACACATTGCTTGAACTGCCAGCACATATGTTTTGCTTTCCTGGCCTCTCTAATCATTTTTTATGCTGAAGATTTTAAAAAGAAATTGAGTTAATGTAATATTTGATACATATTAGCTATACGTTAATTTCAAACCTTTCTGGGGTATAAACAAGAAAGATACTAAACATCTATCATCAGTGGAAAAGCCCATAACAAAAAATTATTTAGCTGGAAAACATCAGCAGGCCAAGGGGTGTGGTACATGTCTATAATCCCAGCACTCCAGTGGCTGAGGCAAGATTAGCCAAGGCCTAGCTACATATAAGTTCAAGGTCTGCCTAACTAGTGAAATCCTATCTCAAAAATAAACAGATATAGGGGCTGGGGAGATAGCTCCGAGGCACAAGTGCCTGCTGGGCAAGTGCAAGGTCGTGAGTTCGAACCCTGGTCCCACAAAAAAAAATAATAAATTAAAAAAAAAATAAATAAACAGATACAAGTCAACATATGAAAGCAGCACTTTAACTATAAAATGTGGATACTAATGTTCTTCTTAAAGGAATTCTCACTTTTCTACATTCATACCTTCAAAAGAGTGGGAAAGGTACAAGGCAGTTTACAGTGTTTCCAGCAGTGTTAAAAAGGTAGATGATGAGGTCACGGGATTTAACTGCCTGGGCTCAGAGCAAGCAAGGCACTCAGGAAACACATGGGAATGGTTAATAAGAGAAAAGCCTCAGGCCTGCGAAGTCTCTCAGATAACCTAAGAGACCTCTCGTGTCTTCTCCGTTGGCCTTCAAAGCCTAACAGAAAATGACAGGCTCCTGGACCTCCAGCTCAGTGGCAGGAGACAGAATTGACTGACCTCAGTATACATTCTAACTAAGCAGAAGCCCAAAGGGAGTAGATATAATGGCCAGAGATTGCCAGTCAATGATGGGAAGTAAAGCTTTGCTTTATTCGTCCTGCAGAAAATTCCTTATCAATATCAGACTAGGTAAATAACTTAAATCCTACGTTAACAAGCCATTGTAGAACAATTGCCAATTTTTTGGTTTTTTGTTCTAGAGTCTTTCTATAGAGCAGTGAATGACTGACCAAGAGCAGAGCAGGAAGGATTATCTGAAAATGGTATCATCAGTACCTAGAAAAACGGAACTCCACCACTTGAAGAACAATCCCCACTGGCATCTGCAGGTGGCTTTTGATTTAGAGGTTCTTCAACAGACTGCTCCAGAACTGTCTCTTCTTTATTCCTGACCTAAAGTAAGAAGCTAAACAAATAAGTGAAAACATCACAAAAGTAAAGGCAGGGGCCAGTGAGATGGTTCAGCAATCTAAAGTGCCTGTTTAGGAAAGCTTAGGCAACCGCAGGGACTGTATTTCAATCCTGGGCACCACATGCTGCGCCAGCCCTCAGGGTACACTGAGCTGGCCATAAAAAAAAAAAAAAAAACAAGTAAAGGCAGTTTTCTTTTTTGAATATATGATGAACATTATATAAAATTTCAACTCAACAAAATTAGTAGAAAGTTGAAAAAGTAGTAAAAATAATGCCTGCTATGTTTTTATATAGCACATAGCCAGGGGTAGTGGTGCAGGCCTGTACCCCTATGAGTTTGAGGCCAGCCTGGTTTACTCAAGTTCAAGATCAGCCTACACTCCATAGTAAGACCCTGTCTCAGATAGATAGATAGATAGATAGATAGATAGATAGATAGATAGATAGATAGATAGATAGATAGATAGACAGACAGGCAGGCTGGCTGGCTGGCTGGAGAGATGGCTCAGCGGCATAGTGCCAGTGCCTGCCTGGCAAGCAGAAGGTCCTGAGTTTGATTCCTGGTACCACCAAAACACAAACAAACAAAACAAAAAGCTACCAAAACCAAACCAAACCTAGGGGCTGGGGAGATAACTCTGTGGCATAAGTGCCAGCCTGGCAAATGCAAGGTTGTGAGTTTGAACCCCAGTTCCATAAACACACACACACACACACACACACACACACACATTAGCAGAAGTTTCTATTCTACAACTTTAAAACTGGTTAAGAGCCAGGTGTGGTGGTGCACACGTATAATCTCAATACTTTGGAAGCTGAGGCAGGAGAACAATCATGAGTTCAAGTCCAGCTTGGGGTACATAGTGAGTTCAAGGCTAGTCAGGAGATCATGTCTCAAAAAAACAAATAAGTAAATAAAATAAAATCTTAAAACTGGTAATCTCAGAATAATAAGATTGCGGTTTATCTTTTTTCTTTTTTGTCTTTTTTGAGACAGGGTCTTGGTATGCAGTTCAGGCTGGTCTTGAACTCACTTTGTAGCCCAGGCTGGCCTGGACTTTGCAACAATCCTCCTGCCTCAGCCTCCCAAGTGCTGGAATTGCAGGTGTACGCCCCCATGCCCAGCTCTGTTGTCTTGTAAATGCTCAACTTACTTTCTTTTTTTTTTTTGGTATTGGGAATCAAACTCACCTTATGCTTGCTAAGCAAGCACTGTGCTGCTAAGCTATATGACCAGCCCGAGGCTCAATTTTTCTGTAATTATTATTCACTAGAGTATTAGCTGTAGCCTTAACTCTCTAGGTTCTAACTGAAGCTCTGTCTTTGTGACTTGGGACAAGGCAGTTCTTAAGTTTCTTCATCTATAAGATGTGTGTAGAACAATACTAGCACCCACATCATAGGGTTACTGTAATAATTACGTTAACATACATACAAAGAGCTTAGAACAGAATGGCAAGTACAACTTGAACACTGGTAGCCTGGCATTTAAGAACGGACCAGGTTAGAGCCGGGCATGGTGGTACATGTCTGTAATACCAGCACTTGGGAGGTTGAGGCACGAGGATTACTGTGAGTTCAAGACCAGCCTGGGCTACAAAAATGAGTTCAGGGCCAGCTTGAACTGCATAGTGAGACCCTGTCTCAAAAAGACAAAAAAAAAAAAAAGGAACTGATGAGGTTAAAGTGAGGGGCTTAATTGTACGATTCAGGGTAGCATCAAAGAGTAAAAAGTAATGTTCTTCACATGCAGTGGATCACATGAGATCTACACGGGCGCTCTTGGCTATTGAGGCTTTGCTTTACCTGGCTGTTCTCTTCCTCTTCATTGTTTTCTGAACAGCTACCCATCATCAACAGCTCAGGGTTTTCCTTTTTCAGCCGATCCAAGAGCTGTTCTCATGGTTCAGTTCTCACCAGTGTTGATGGGTAGAAATAATGTTTCCTCTGTGGTGTTGTACCTTTTGCAGATATTAGAGAAGTGAGGAAAATGAGAGAATACAAGTAAGAATTAAAATACAATATGCTAAAACATATACTTCCAAATGAGTCTTGTCTTCCAAAAGTACAACCATTGCGGTACAGGCACATCAGTCCTACTACCTGTCAGGTACATGCTGCCAGCAGTCAGTAATGTTCTCTAGTTCTATAACTGATCTTAAATAGTCTTCACCATAATCAGTACCTCCAAATGTGAAGCTGGTTCTAAAAGGATTGAGAAATGGTAGCACAATGTAATAGAACAGTACAGCCTTCCTAATATGATTTCTTTGGTCAGAGTAGTCACTTTACTATAAATGTAGTATGGCAGTTAAATATTAACTACACATTTTTTTATAATGAGTTCATGCTGTTATACTTGCTTTTCCACTTATCAACATTCCTGATTTCATTAATGAGTGAACAGAAAATTGTTTTGATTTTTTTCTTAATAGGGTCTTGCTATGTATGTAGTTCAGGCTGGCCTTGAATTCACTCGTTAGCCCAAGCTCACCTGGAACTTACAGCAATCCCCCTACCTCAGCCTCCTGCGCTCTGGCATTACAGATACACACTACCACATCCAACTGAACAATAAATTTTATGTGTCTACTGGGGAAAAGAAAAAAAACACCATTCTTTATAACTTGCTTTTTATTTTGGTCTTTTAGAGACAGGGTTTCATGCTTTTACTATGCAGTTCAGGCTGGACTTGAATTCATTTTGTAGCAGTGGCTGACCTCAAATTCACAACAATCTTTCTCCTCAGACTCCCTAGTGTTGGGATTATAGGCATGTGCCACCACACCTGGCTCTACAACTTGCTTTTTTAATGGCTTTTTTAAAAAAGCTTTAAGGTATACCTTATATGTCACAAAACTCACTCATTTTTTAATGCATACTTCATGATTTTTAGTTAACTTACAGGTTATGCAGCTAACACAATTCAACAAATAATCCTCCACTTAGCTGTCCTATATAAAGCAGCTTCTTGTAACTCCAAAGCCACACAGCTGCTCATCTTCACAGTGCTTGATCTCTCAAAGTAGTGATTCCTACAAGTTAACATCCAAGGTGATCCCCAATCTTTCAAAATCAATTCCTAAATGCTAGCCTTTAAGAGGGACATAGAATAAAATATACAATGTGAATAGTCCATCAAACTGCCTTTATTCAATTATATTTCTCCAATAGTTGTGGTATTAATATGCTTTTTACAAAGTGTCTAGCTAGGTGGTGTGTCAGTTTTATTTTTGTCTTACAAATGTCTCATCTAGCCAGGCATAGTGGCACATGTCTGTGATGGAAGCACTTGGGAAACAGGCAGGAGGATCACCACTAAGTTGGAGGCCAGCCTGAACTACATAGAGACCCTGTTTATAAACAAAACAAAGCAACCAAAACAAAAATAAAATGTCTTAATAAAGCTAGTTCCTCCAATATTACTAAATTATGGTGCCCAAATTTCAGAGTACATACTACCTTTTTATGATGACATCAAATACTTGATGAAAATTATTTTGGATTTCTAACTTTTCCATATTTGAATTGATTATAATGAAATCATAAATTCCCATCAGGTAATGGGAAGACCCAGTTTTAAAGAATACGTAATCACCAAGAAAAGTCAAACCCAAAAACAGAACACCTAACATTGTGTTGAACCCAGCTTCAAAATGTTAAACAATTCTATTTTCTTTTTAAAGTACCTGTTGGGATATCCAGTTTGAGATCCTGTTGCAGGAAGCAATGAAGTTTAGTCAAACCCAGTTTTGTTGTTTCATTAAGTTCTAAATTTTGTGCTGACAAATTTTCTTCATCAGTTCTTATCCGGCTATGAAAAATATCATGCTGGTTCTTATTTTCTGCCTTATGTTCATTTAACTTTTCAGTGATCTCTGACTTGGAAGCCTCCCAACTTCCGTTTATACCCTGATACAATGTGAAAGAGCAATCAATACTTAAATAAAAGTGCCAATGCTTTACTCAGTATATCACTTGCCCTTACCCTGACATGTCCACGTGTAAGTTTCAAAGGCATGTATCAAAGTAGAGGGAACAGATAATTAACCGCATCCATTCACTGCCCACCCCAATACCCAGCAACACATGTGTTACACATGAAACAGGATTAGACCCCTACTCCTCTTATCAGGGTCACTGTGAAGCAAACACATTAACATGTCATCCATTTACTTTGCCAGGTATCGCTTAAAGACCATATAAGACCATCATATCTAAAACATTATAGCATTTATTCCTTCAAATCAAATGTCTACAGTGCTAAAATTCCATGAAATGTCTCAAATATTTTCCACAATTGGTTTATTTGAACCAGAATCAATCACTAGATTAGGTCTGAAGTACGGGATTAGATAATTTATGTTCCCAACTTTTCAAAGCAAAAGGGTTGGTACTTAATCATTACCCATTTGAATAGAAAGAGGATTATCTCAGGCAAACTAGGATGTAAAGTTTTTTAATTATAGATCTAAGTTATTCTTTTCCTTTTTCCCCCCAAATTTATTTATTATTTAGTATTTTTGAGACAGGGCCTCATTATGCAGTTCAGTTTGGCCTTATGCTCACTGTATCCCAGACTAGTCTTGATCTCGCAGTGGTCCTCCTGTTTCAGCCTCCAGAGTGCTGAGATTACAGATGCTGGCTTCTATGTTGTACTTTCAATGTCTATTTATCCTGTGTATTTTTAATGAACTGATTAGATGTAAAGACTCCATCTAATTCATATTTCATTTTTGAAAGTATTTTATAGGCGGTACTGAAAGCTTGTATTACCTGACTGGACCTCTGCATAAGCAGCAGGAAGTGGGTTCTGGTACAGTTAGTCTGTTTAGGGAAAAGTTGCCCTTGCCCACCACACCTTAAGTTTGTGATTAAATGATTTAAGCAATCATTAATGGCCAGAGAGGCTAGTTCATTAGAAGTTGTAATATTCTAGTTATACTATTAAGTCATAATAGTCTAATTATATTTCTGTCATTAGTTGAGACACTATGAAATATTTTTCTTTACCAATTACCCTGCTAAATCAAATACACTTATTTCAGCAAAGACAGAAGTTCTATTCTCCTTATTTACCACCATGCAAAACGGTATATTGCTTCTCTGTTAAGATCCAAAGAAAATACATGAAATTATTATAAATTCATGTGTTTTAAAACATTTGGATACCCCCAGTACTAGGTATTAAACCCAGGGCCCTTGCACTGAGCTATATCCATTGATTTTTTGAGATAGCATCTTGCTTAAATAGGTAAATTGCCCAGTCTGGTCTTGAACTTGCAATTCTCCTACCTCAGCTTCCAGAGTGCTGAGATTACAGGCATGTGCCTCCCCACACCTGGCTTGATGTGTTGGAATCACTGGCACCATTACTCTCTCTGATGATCAGATTGCAACACTGAGCAAGGACAGTGTCATCAGGTCAGCAGCTGAGCCATTCCGACACAACCCCACGAGTGTTCGATAGTTTTCTTACTTTTTGGTATGATGAACTGTCTAGGCTCATCACTTCATACCCTTCTGAAATTAGCTGCTTCTCTAGAATGCTGATTTCTTTGTTTCTAATTTGGTTATATAATTTAGAACATGTAAATCCCTTTGAATGTAGTAAAACCTTTTTATTGCACAGAAAGGAAAAGCAAAGTCAAAAAGCGTTCATATAAATGTAAAGTTCTGGCAAATCCACTAATCTATCAAATATCCTTTGAGCCACTACAACAATATCTTACATACTTAGAGCTACAATATCTTTGAAAGTACCCAGGAGAAAGTTAATGAAAATGGAAGGCATTAAATGTCCAAAGAGAGCGCCCTTCCTGAAGAAGCTACGCCAAAGCATAAAACAAGATCATGTTTCAGTACAGCAAATATTATAGGTAAGGATTTTGAACCATTCATTACCTTTTTTTTTTTTTTTTGGTGCTGGTGTTGAATTCAAGACCTTGCACTTTCCACACAGGCACTTACGCAACTGAGCTATCTCCCAGCCCTTCATTACCTCTTTTTTTTTTTTTAATAGTCAAGAACATTAATTTTATTTGCATTTATTTTATAATTAATTTATTCCCATGCCATAAGTTTTTGTTTCTTCAGTTTCTTCTGGGATATCTTTTTCTTCTGTGCAACCTCCTCCTCTGGCTTAGGAACAATTTGTTCCTTTTCAGTAAGGATCATCTCAATATGGCAGGGGGAGTTCATGTATGGGTTAATCTGACCATGAGCTCTGTAAGTACGGCGGCACATCTTGGGTGCTTTGTTCACCTGGATATGTTCAATAACCAGAGAATCTACATCTAAACCCTTAAGTTCAGCATTACTCTCTGCATTTTTAAGCATGTGCAGCAAAAATTCAGCACTCTTTTTGGGCCACTGACCCTGTGTCCAGCCCCACTGTTTGGCCTGGGCACACCTACCAACTCCACCATTGTAACGTCGGAAT